>JADKLZ010027704.1:9061-19156 GCA_021533235.1 Biomphalaria straminea | reverse complement strand
TTTTTAGCGGCCCCCGAAAGGGGAAAAGACGCTATTAGTTTTGTGTGGCCTGTCTGTCCGTCTGTCTGTCTGTCTGTCTGTCTGTCTGTCTGTCTGTCCGTCTGTCCGTCCGTCCCGTTTAGTGCTCAGAAAGTAGAAGAGAAAATGAAAATCTGACATCACGATAATATAGAGCATTCAAAGTTCTGATGCAACGGCTACTTTTTTTTTTTCTAAAAGCTCGAAATCTAATTTTTAAAAATATTTTATGCAAACAGTATTTAAAGAGAAAAAACCTAATTAGTATGCAATATAAATGAAACCTACTTTAAGACAATTAATAATCCAATATACTGCACATGTCTTCATATTTTTTTTGTTCCAACATACGAGTAACATACCAGTATTTACTCGTAAAGTAATCAACTCATAAAACAAGTGTGGCAATCGCCTTGAACATCGGCTTTACAAGGCTAACGTTGAGAGATCAAAGCACGGAAGATGTATATTAGTTTTGTGTGGCCTGTCTGTCCGTCTGTCTGTCTGTCTGTCCGTCCGTTGAGAGATCAAAGCGGATCTGACAGGGATCCGACTCCGACGGGGGCCGCCTCTGAGTTTGTGTATCACACAAACTCTCTTTGTAATCTTGTTTTTTATTTACTTCGTAGATTTGCAATTTACCTCAAATTGTCAATAACTATACTTATAATCATTATGATCAATATTTATCAATGAATCCCCATTTGTTATATTTGTCTGATCAATAGTTCTGCATCCAATTGTCTCTGACACTGAGCTGGACCCCAAAATGAGTAAACCAAACGAGTTGCATCCTGTTTTGTTTATTCTACGGTTCTCACGAAAGTGTAATAAGTTGTCAATTTAGCAGAGTTCTGCTTAAGAACATTTATTGCCAACTACAGCTAAAAGAATGGGAATTTGTCTGCAATTATATTCAATTAGCTGTTATGTCAGTAATATTATTCAATCTTCAAGTAATCGAAGAGTAAGATGGCTAGAGTTGCTGCATTATATGAAGACCGTTCAGAAGTCTTAGCATTCTCTAGACTCTAGAAACAATTTAAATTTATTTATTTTCATATACACAAAATATTAAATATTAATTTTTAACCAATAAACGCATGAAAAAAAAAAATATGACAAAGTGTGTACACGTTGCATATAAATAATTTCTATTTCTATTAAAAGTGATCCTTCGAGGTACAGTGTCAAGCATATAAAAAAAGGATACTCCAAAGAAATGTCATAAATAAAATTAAAATTAAATTATAGCTTTCATGCTTATAGCAAGCTCAGAGTGCTATGGTCTAGTAAAGGGGGGAGGGGAGGAGGTATCTGGGAGAAGGTTTTTCCATGCTGCCTTTGGGCGCTCAAGTAAACACAAATCTGCTCGAGTCGATTATTGCTAATTGGTACCCAAGCCAAGCCATGGTGTCCCACAATATAAACGAATGGACCGGCCTATCTAAAAACAGGTGCCGACCTTGTAAAGTCGTGGGGGTATGTTAACCCAACTGTCAGAGCACCCCTTATCACGTAAGTCAAGGGACAGATGATAGAGAAAGACATGGTCCAAGTTATAAAAATTTTAGATCTACTGATATTTTATTTCTGTATGAAAATATTGAGTCCTTTTATCACTGTAAGAAGATGTTTGAATTCTTTCAATATCCGTTACTTCCCCTTGTGTTCTTACTTATACATACGCATATGTAAAATGTCTATAAACCTAACTCTACTAGTTATGGTCAGCGCCACATCTGGACTTTACAACGCTGCAGTGTTTAAACCTGCGGTACAGAGTTCATTATACAGAACAAATTACGCCTATAAGGCAGTGGACGGAAACAACGACGCGAACTATTACAACGGACACTGTCAACACACAAACCCGGAGTACAGTCCTTGGTGGATGGTGGATCTACTTGGTCAGTTCACTGTGGAGCAAATCACTCTGACCAACAGGTAAATAAACTCACAATGAATAACAACAGCATTATCTTTATCAAGTTGAATACGCATAATGTATATTACGTACGCTAATTATAGGCCTAATAAATCATTTCTATCAATTTAATTACATTTGATGTTATATTGGACACTATATACTGTTAACAGAATAAAAGGGTTGTGACATTTACCCATCTTCTCTTTCTAGTTATACTTATTATAACATACGTTATCTGTTCAAAACAAGTAATTATTATTGCTATTGAACTGTGAATTTTTCCTCAATATTGTTTTTCTACAGTAATTACGCTGATTTTGTCCATTGTAATCAAACTGAATTTCCGTTAGATTGGATCAATAAAAATTATGTTATCTTATCTTACTGTAAAGTTTCAACTGGGTTTGGCTCGATTTACAAACGTTCTAAATTTCTCAAAATAATCATCCATTCAATCATCGAGAATCGAACATTTAAGAAATAAGGAGATGTTTCGACTCGGGCATTACGTACGTCATCATACTACAGGAGGCGCAGTGGCTGAGTGGTAAAACGCTTGGCCACTGAATCGGGGTCCGGGTTTGAATCCTGGGGAAGACTGGGATTTTTAATCTCCGGGCGCCTCTGAGTCCACCCAGCTCTGACGGGTACCTATCTTTTACTTTTTTACTTTTACAATTTACCAACTTTTAATTGTTTTGTTTGACTAAATGTAGACAGGACTTGTTCTCTCAGCGATTGAGAAATTTTACCATAGACGTCTTTGAACAAGATCCGAGACAGCTGGTAGACTTCCCGAACATAACTGGTCAAGTTTGCTACAATCAATCGAATCCACTCAATGGAGGGGTATATAACTTCAGCTGCAGTTACCCGATTGTTGGGAGATATGTGAGGATTATACTCAGGTACTATCTTTTGGTAATTATGTCAGGATTATATTCAGATACAATCTGTAGGGAGATGTGTCAGGATTATTCTCAAGTGGGATTATTTCTGAACAAAGTTTCTCAGCCTCGGCGTAACCGGGTGGAAACAGGCGTTAGAGGAAACTATTACAATAATCTTTAGAGCCGTTTTCAAGATATGTGTCCACCCACATAGACTTTTCTTTTCTTGAAATTTCATTTGACGTGATGCATTAAAAAAAAACAAAAACAATGCATTGCGAGCCAGAACAAGACGTTGATATAACAGAAGTTGAAAGGTCAACGTTTCAATCACGGGTTTTGGGTTTATATTACTAGCCTGGTTTTAGGGATATATTCTTTCTTTACAACCTTGAATACGCGAATTATTAAAAATATATACTTCTTAATTTTTTTTTGTTAATACAACATTGCAATATTATAAAGAATCTTTTTGAATCAAAACAAATAAAGTAGGTCACGTGATGTGGTAAGAGGCGCGGTGGTTGAGTGGTGAAGCGCTTGGCTTCTGAACCTGGGGTCCTGGGTTCGAATCCTGGTGAAGACTAGGATTTTTATTTCGGGATCCTTGGGCGCCTCTGAGTCCACCCAGCTGGGTACCTGAAATTTGTTGGGGGAAAAGTAAAGGCGGTTGGTCGTTGTTAAACGTAGGCCACAGAATCAGATGAACTTTACTACATCTGCCCTATAGACCACAAGGTCTGAAAGGGGAACTGTTACGGGATGTGGTACCTCAGTAACATAAGAACATTATTAGGACAGCTACAAAGATTCTATTTATTAGAAAACTTACTTGAACATTTGACCTGCATAGAGGATACAAGTCACCGATCACATCAACTTACAGACACTGGAAATCCGTGGAAAAAAAGGCCAACTTTCTGATGGAAATTCCACATACAATGTTAAAGTGATACTATGGTATTGACGAATATCTCCTTTGCTCTCGTTCAATTAAAATGTTTTGCTAATAAATAACAAAATATTTAAAATACTTAAACAAAAAAAAAAAACACGCTTATATTAGGGAAAGAACCGCACACTTGCTGGCTCTATGTTTAAACAATACAAACATTCATAATTACCCCTGATTCTTTAACTAATTGCTTATTTTTGTATTGATTTATGCATTGACCATGATAACGGACCTCATTCGCCAATCGTAAATAAACACATTTAGCCACGTCGTAATATTGATAAAACAATTAAAAAATACGTGTCACGTGACAGCCTTATCCATTACATAATTTGTATAGAAGACATATAGAATCACGTGGCAAAATGTTTTTTTGTTTACATTGGTGAATGAGGTCCATTGTGCAAAGTATCTATTTGTATGCATGTGCCTGTGTGGAAGAAAAGACGCGTACACAATTTACACCAGATGGATTGAGTTCATAATAGCTTCGTAATAAATGCATTAATATCTAAACATTTTTTTCAGACCAGGTACTACGGAAACTCTTCACATTTGTGAGATGGAAGTTTTGGTGGGTAGTTCCTGCGTAGAACAGATCAACTTCAAAAGAAAAGTGAATACTAAACTACAAAGCACTTCATTGGCTGAGCTGACTGTCAGTAATTCCTTGTCGTGTCTGCGTGAATGTATGCTTCGTCGATCTACTGACGTCTGCACTGCTTTCAACTGGATCAAGGCCACGAGGTCGTGCCAACTCTTCTCTGTACATCCTTACCTGGACATAAGAGCCAACTTGACCTCTGCACTGGGGACACACTATTATAGCCAAAGCAATTAAATATTGTGGTAACTGAAAAGTTGTATTTTAATTTAAATCCATTGTAGAATTACAATGGGGTCCATTCACCAAATGTAAATAAACAAATTTAGCCACGTCATAATATTGATAAAATGGTGAAAAATACGGATCTTTGACACCCTTACGGATTGCGTAAATTGTATAGAACATACAGAGAAAATGTTGTTTGTTTACGTTTGGTGAATGGAGCCCATTAGGACTTGAGGACGTGTACTGAAACAAATAAATAAAATTATGTAAGATATTCACTAGCACTCAAACATATGCTACAGAGTTTAGAAAAACTGATCATTCATTAAGATAATTGCTAGACAATGGTGCAAAGCATTATACGTGTTTCACAAAGTTAATGAGTCGATTAGTGAGATATACTGACGAACAAGTAAAACAAATACTGACATTAACCAGTAATACAAATACTGACATTAACCAGTAATACAAATACTGACATTAACCAGTAATACAAATACTGACATTAACCAGTAATACAAATACTGACATTAACTTGTAATACAAATACTGACATTAACCAGTAATACAAATACTGACATTAACCAGTAATACAAATACTGACATTAACCAGCAATACAAATACTGACATTAACCAGTAATACAAATACTGACATTAACTTGTAATACAAATACTGCCTTTAACCAGTAATACAAATACTGACATTAACCAGTAATACAAATACTGACATTAACCAGTAATACAATTACTTGCATTAACCAGTAACACAAATACCGACATTAACCAGTAATACAAATACTGACATTAACCAGTGATACAAATACTAACATTAACCAGTAATACAAATACTGACATTAACCAGTAATACAATTACTGACATTAACCAGTAATACAATTACTGACATTAACCAGTAAAACAAATACTGACATTAACCAGTAATACAAATACAGACATGAATGTCTGGCACTTTAATGTAAAACACAAACAAGAAAGATGATTTGGTCTATTTTTAATACCTTAGATTCAAACTGTTTTTTTTTCCTAGTTACATTACAGGATGGCTGTTTTGCTCAGTGCTGTGCGCTCCGGACTGTCATCACCATTGTTTCTGGTTTCCGTCGTCCTACCCTTCTGTCATGCAGAGGACATAATACTCTCATTTCTGATGGAAAGACACTGGCTCGGGCTCGGCTCCTCTCTCATTGTTTGCCGGTCATGCCCATTATTCTAAGTTTGAGAGATTCTTCATAGCAGGTTGCTCTCATTTATTGTAATTGCCTACAACAACGTTGGGAAGAGAAATTACCTCTTGATCTATTTTGTGTCAATGTTTTTGTCTTTTTTCGTTTCATTGCAGTCAAAGCAAACCTCATGCCCCAGATGTCCTCTGTTATAACATTGGTCCTGCAGGGTCTCTTGTGTATGTGCCTTTTTTTCAGCTGGTAAACTCTGCACCATTCCACCCAGACACTGATGACAACCTTTTTCGACCAGAGAGGGGGTTGTCAGATAAATTATAGACAATATTTCACAGACCGCGTCACAAAAAAAAAAGTCTAGTTCCATTTAAATTTGGTCTTTGATGGCTTCATTCTGTAGTGGGTTGGAAGGTATTTGAAACTCTAAAACAGAATATTACCTTGATCTATATATCACTCTGATTTGAGCCGGACTCTACACCAATTTATCTTACAGAGCAGTATATTGGATCGTGTTGACTGACATGAAGAAAAGCTTTATGCGAATCACTGAACCCTCTCTCTAATCCAACATTGTGAGGCTAAACTCAGCGAAGAGAGACGACAATGATACCAAACATAACCCATAGGACAAGGAGGAGTTTGATGAGACACGTGACTGTTGGAGAGTACAGGAGTCCGAGAGAAAACAGCTGACTCCACCACTCACTTGCGTCATCAGACATAGATCCAGGATCAATCATTGTGTCGCATTCAGAAGACGCTGTTTTACATGATATAAGGTATGCGCATCATGATGATGGTGCAGGATGAATTATCTAAAGTTTAATTAATGTAATCGTCTCAAAATGTAGGAAGGACACACAGCTTCATTAGAACACAAACTTATTGCAGGACACACAGACGTATGGAAGTTGGCGTGGACACTTAATGTGTCAGCCTGAAATAAAAATAATATATAGCTCAAATGTATTCATTCTTAAACTTATTTTATTTCCTAAAAGTTTTCCTTATACACATAGTAGATCACTAACCACAAAGACTACCAAACCATTAATTTAACAATAAAAAAAAGGGCTCAAGTATAAGGTTATAATATTTAAATACTTCCTATCTAAATGTTTTGTATTTCAAAACTTCTACTTTAATGTCTTAAAAAAGTCAGATTGAATCTTAAATATAATTCTATAATAATCAAACAAATAAACTAATAGAAAGCCATTTACTTTAAAATTTTATTTACGACATTTCAATAATTGTATTTTTTTAGGTGATACCATAAAAAATGAATAAATATCTCTCTATATATATAAATATTACCTTTAATTACTGAGTTTAAGGCATCTCTGCAAGGCCATCTGTATTAATGGATGAAGGTTAACTTGGGGCGTCATGTGGCAAGCAAAATTTAAATTTAAGTTATTTGGTGTCTTAAAATCGTGAAATTCACATTCCCAGTTGATGTACATTTCTTTAGAAAAGAGAAGCACTGATGAAATTTCACTAGAATCGTTTAGAACTAATTTAATTTTACTGGAATAGTTTAGCACTGATGGAATTTCACTTGAATGAATTAAAACTTATGCATTATCAAAGAGATGTAATAGCAAGAGGAGGTAATCGCGAACATTTCTAAGAACTATAACAAAACTGATCTGATGTAATAGCACTGGGCTTTATAAAGAAATCCGCAATGTTAAGTTGAACTATAACACGAGTCCGAATCCTTCAAACTATAAATGAACACCATATTGAACAGGTGTGTCTTAACTTCAAAACTTTTTGTTGAAAGCTCGTTAGTCACAAATATGTTAACCATAGCATTGTCTATATATCATTAGATAAGAAGTTTCTAATATTGAATTTCAATGTACATTTACATAGTATTATCCAAAACATACGTCTGTTCTGCAACTAGTGATATATCTATAACAAAAAATTATATCTCTAAGGTAGAAGGAACTGCGGGCATTGTACATTTTTTTTCCAATATTCATATCTACTCGAGGTTTCCTGGAATGCCTTTCGACCTCATGCTGTTGCGACACGTTTGAAAGATATAGACTTATAGACAAAGAATTACTGTAATCAACCAGACAGTATAGTTCACGATAGATAGACAAGGGGAGACTATCGAAATAAGATCCTTCCTAAATACAAGGAATCGTTATCTACCTTAGATTCTTAGCTATAATCTCGGCAATCTCAATATATAGAGTGAGAGGATCAATAGTGGAACAATTGACTTGATTGTCATGTATGTACGGGACACCACCCGATCTGTTGTTTAAGTCAGCTTGTTACGGATATGCACGGGAAATAGTGGCCTATCTTATAATTATACATTAAAGAAAATATAAATATTTGTAGGCTTCATGTGAATATCCATTCTTCCTTTGTTCAGAGCAGTTTCAACGATTTTTTGGAGGGCTGTATTTAATCCATAGTTGGCAGGGAAGGAACATTTTCAAACAAGAATTTCAGCTACTAAAAAAAAAATATAACAGTCGTAAGGCTTCATTTCTCCATTTAAATTTCAGCTCTTTAGAGAAATGTATGGACACAATATAAATTTACAATACACATTCTTCATTACCAACTAAAGTTATTCCAGCTAGGCCTACACGTAAGCACAAGGAGATTGATATGTTATACTGTGTTGATCGAAATATTTTTTTAATAATTTGTCTTCAGAAACTTCCCTTTTATATATAAAAAAAAGTAAGTTTTTGGCGTCAGTGGGATTAGTAATACTGGATAATACGATTGACTTACAGTGTGTTGGGAAAAAAATACGGTTGCGAGGGTCCTTAAGTACCTAATACGGTTGTGGATGGTCTTCTTTTATGACTCTAATCAAACTACGTGAGAAGAGGGTCCTTAAATAACATTTGTAATGAGAGATCATGTCTCGACAAAATATCAACCCTAACCCTTACCATCAAGATTAATATGTTTGATCTACAAGTTAATAAAGCAAAAACACTCTGTAACTACTTTTTACATTTCTATTTCAAAAGAGGAGACAAAAATGAGGGAGTGACAACTATAGCCATTCCTCTTTCTCGTCATCTAGGCCACTATTGGTGTTTATTTGAAAGTTATTATGAATAGAGCTAATTTAAAGCCAATTACAAATCTCCTGTACAATAAGTTCATGTTGATATATATGGCTATTACTGTGATAAGAACTACGCACCACGCCAGCAGTAACGCAAATACTAAAGGTACAAGGTGGCAAATACAAGCGCTACAAAGACACCCTCAAGCGCTCCTTCAAGGAATGCGGTATCGACATTCATGGCTGGGAAGCACTAGCGCTAGATCGCTCCGCATGGCGGGAAGCTGTGAGTCTCGGAATCTCAAGATTTGAAGCAAGATGAGTGGCCAGTGCGATAGAGCGCCGAACCAACAGAAAGCAGAGAGAAGCAGCAGGCCAAATCTGCAACCGACAAAACCTACCCATGCCACATAAGCGGTCGGCTTTTCAAAGCGAGGATTGGACTTTACAGCCATCTTCGAGTCCATAGGAAATGAGAAATGTGCTCATCTTCGAACACAAAGGAGGAGCTATATATATACATATATACTAAAATGAAGGTTATAATATTGCTGATGAGATGAATACTCATCACTGGAGAGTAACTCTACTGAATATGTAAATATATGCAATACTCTCTGACACAGCGCGCACGAGTGAAACAAAAATATTGACATTTTAAATTTAAATTCCTATTTGTGTTCATTAAACAGTTTTCATTTGAGAGGAAAGCCGGCACTTTTCAGTTCTAGTTTTATGTGCTTTTTAATTATAGTAGTACAATTTATCGGACTCGGTCCAATCCAAGAATTTTTTAGATCTAGAATGTCGACACTATCATCACATTAGTACGTTTTTATTTCATCCTCATTATAAAGATAATGACTCTCTACGAGCAGAATACATTTACGCTCCTTCATCCCTAGTGCTATTAGAGCATGGAATGGGTTGCCTGAGGGAGCCAGGAAAACCTTTGACTTGGCAGAATTTAAGTCATTGGTTAACATATATAACTAGATTGAAGTAGGAAATACCAAGATTTTTAGTTGTTTTTTTTTTCAATTTATTTCGTATGTTATTTTCAAGGCCGCTTTAGTGTCCTTGACATGTTTCAGTTGATAATCCCCAATAGGAATGCTTAGATTGCATTAATAGTTAGCTGATAAGGACTTACACATTGTTGGTCTACTTATCACTTTGGGCAAGTTGACCTAGGAAATCTTTTCATA
>JADKLZ010027692.1:20486-35235 GCA_021533235.1 Biomphalaria straminea | reverse complement strand
CGCTAAAATTAATTTCTCACAAGTTTCCCCTGGAAGTCTTGATAGTTTCCCAATGCATCCTAAAGGAAACAGTTTTTTAAAAAGAAACGAAACAAAACAATGATTCACGTCTTCTAAAACCTCATACTGCCTTGTACTTGCATTATGTTTGTTTACATCGCTATAGAATTCATACTAGTATGTTTTTTCAATATTACTGAACAAAATCATCATCATCATCTTTCCTTTGAGTTCCCCATGGATTATAGGGCCTCAGTAAAAATACGTCACTCTCCACGGTCTCTTGCTAGTTTCCCAGCTCTTTCCTGTCCTCTCGTATTCATCTAGTACTCTCCTTTTTTTTGCCTTATTCTACGTCTACTGAACAAAATATCCTCCTTTACATTTTATATTATATTAAGCATATGTAATGAAATATTTCAATATCAGGAAAATAGAGTGAAGTAGAACAAATAAGTTAAGGTTAGGGTTAGGGATAACTCTGTTTCATGTCTTTCTAATGAGTGCACACGAGAAGAATGAATTGTTCCCCAATTTCAGACCTGGATAATCCTCAGCTGACTTAATAAACATCTGGTCATCTTTCTGCATGTGTACAGGTAAACCACTGTAGGACGTACACGTCTTAACATAAGACTGACAGAACAGAAGCGGCGTCTCCTGACCGCATTTATCTTTGCGGTAAACATGAAGCTGAACTCTCCTTGATGTCAAGTTCTCAACCATCAGACACACCAGATAGATCCCGTCATAAGGAACTCTGTAAATACCTGTCTCTTTGTTGAAGCCAGGGGACAGCGGCAGGTTGACAACATGATTAAAAACCTGTAATGTGGTATCTCTCTTCAGATCTGTTTTCTTCATACCCTTCACTTGCAGACAAAAAGCCTCTGTACTTGTAGAGGAATCTATGTGAAAAACATTATGTAATCGTTTAAAAAACAAGAATTAAAAACAAATACAAAATGATCTAGATTTTGGTAATTATAATAAAAATAATCACGATTATAACTTAACCCTGGCAGGGCTGGATAATAAAAATTCGTTCATGATATTAAATAATAATAATCTACGCTCTTCTTAATGCGCAACCAACTAAAGGAAGATGTAATAAAGAGGAGATAAATGCCTGGGCATTAGGTTTTGTCGGGACAATATTGCACAAAAAGAAGTTTCTGTCAACACAGATTTTGTATTCTAAGTGAAGGCAAGTGCCGATAGAATTTAGGATCTGCGGCGTCTTAGACTCTGCCAGGGTGCAGTACTGCGTGATACAAAGTGCATCAGGGTTGTCTCCAGTTTCCAGTGTTTGGGGATAGATGCAAGGCAGCAGAGTTGGCAGTTTCGATATCTAAAGTGGATATCAATAAACACAATACATACTTACATATACATGTAGATCGGGAATATCGATATAAATAAAGTCCTATAACATAATTTATAACTTTAATGTTTAAAAAGATATCAAGCAAAACATATACATGCGACATGATATCCCGAGGATGGGTGAAGTCCGCCTTTATTAGAAAAAAAAAATAAAATCTTATTTCAAGGCTAAAATTGACGCGCCAATTTTCAAGAAAGAGCGATTGCAAAATAAAGTGAAACATGGTCGTACTTCCACCACACCTTGGCCTTTGATGATAAGTTATTAGCGGCACGGCCATAATTATTGTAATCGCACTTCTATCTATCAAAAGATTTCCACTACTTGCACCACACCTTGGTCTTTGATGAGAAGTTATCAGCCGCATGGTCATAACTATTCTAATCGCATTTCTATCTATCAAAAGATTTCCAATACTTGTACCACACCTTGGCCTTTGATCATTACGCTATAGCTAAGTACACTTAAGAATACAAAGTGGAAGAGGAAACACCATAAAGGCATTAGTAACACGTCATAACATGTCAAAAAGCATTCAACATAATCATATTTATATATAAAATATTTAATTGGGGATGAAATGACTGGGGGATGAAGTGACCGGGGGATGAAATGACTGGGGATAAAGTAACCGGGGATGAAGTGACCGGGGATGAAGTGACCGGGAACCTAAAGTTCTCCTTCTCCAAGGTGGGTAGCCAGCCAAGGCTAGCTAACCATTCCTGCCCGAAGCTAACTAGTTTAATTTCCAGTTGCTCCCCTTTGCTCATTAGTGATAACTGTTTTATTTCTCCAATAAAATTTGTTTTAAGCCACACTTGAGGGCCAAGAGTTCAAATAGTTGTCTGAGTCTTTTCTAGACGTATGCCATTGATTGCATTTTGTATTTAGAGAAATGCTTATATCTTACTACTTCTATGTGTAACAACCGTACGGAAACAAATAATAGCAATAACAATGATAATAATGTTAAGGCAACTATAAGGAAAGATCTTTCGCCTTTGTACAACGAAAAGATACTACGCTTGTTCAATGAATTGGATTTAGAGCACTGGCGTACCCCGGGGGGGGGGGCGATAGGGGCCGAAACCCCCCCCCCCCCAAGGGGGGGCGGACGAATTTTAGTATAGAATTCACACAATAGGTATACGAATTTATTCCTTATGTTAATAATATATACTAATTATTTTATATTTCTACATATTTTTTAGATGATTTCGGCCCCCCTCTAATATGTTGGCCGATATGGTGAGGTCGGGATGGGGCGATGGCATCAATTTCGCCCCCCCCCCCATAAGCTTTCGAGCGGTTTATGCATAGGGTTAGGGTTTACTGGGCGTTAGGGTTAGGGTTTGGAAAAAAATCGCCCCCCCCACTCCAAAGTTCTGGATCCGCTAGTAAAAGTGTCCCCTTCAGACCTTAAGATCTATGGGGCAGATGATGTTAAGGTCATCTGTTTCTTTGGCCAGCGGTTAACGAGCAGGGTGTTATGTGGCCAGCACAACGACCAACCGCCTTTACTTTCCCCAACTAAAGTCAGGTACCCATTAGAGTTGGGTGGACTCAGGGGCGCCGTAAAAATCCCGAATTTCAAAATCCCAGTCTTCACCGGGATTTGAACCCAGGACCTCAGGTTCAGAAGCCAAGCGCTTAACCACTCCACCCACCGCGCCCCCACTACAAAGTTCTGGATCCGCTAGTGATCTAGAGAAACCTGATCTTATAGAAGTGACTGAAGATGACGCTACTTGGGACCTTTAAGGCAAATAGAAGTGACTGAAGATGAAGCTACTCGGGACTTTAAGGCAAACACTCTAACAACAAACCCAAACAAAATACTGTCCCACAAAACAAAACAAAAAAAAAACTTTTCGAAAACTGAAAATTGCATTGTTATAAAGAATTGCTCAGCAAACAAAGCATCCTTTGTGACCCACCTCTGAGTTTGTTTGAAAAACACAAACTGTCTTTGTAAATTTGTATCTAAACAGTAAACATTTTAGTACAGCAAAAACAAATAACCTTTAATGTGACAGAGAGCGTTAATTATAATTATTATTCTATTAAAGTAGACTACATATATGTAGCGGCCGTAGCCTATATGTAGTATAGTTTTTGGAAATAGATGCATAGGAAACCGTAGACTATAACGCCACCTGTCCAAGTCAAGTTTAAGACAAAAAAAATTAATACTTACCGAATCTGAGAATCTAAGAATAAATAAGTAAAAACAATATAGCTTTGTTTGGTTAGGCTAAGTAAATAATTTGAATAGTACACTATACTAGAGATTAATTGAATATAATGCCCGTTTTTTTTTTCTTATACATTTCATTCAGTCACGGCCCTTAGGACTTGTGGACACTGGACACAGTTCAATTCTTTAGGTTTGAATTACAAAAGTGTAAAGCATGAACTGAATTCCGGTTACTTTGACCGTATTCATTTATTATTATAATTAAGTAGAACAACTAGCATTAGAATGACATGTAATCATTTTGTTTGTATCCTTCATTATAAAGACCCCGTACCCTACCATTAATAATTGGGATGCTCCCTTTCTTTTTTCAGTTCTCAATCGAAAGGGCAGCTATTCACTGTTTTAAACAAAGCGTACCATTTTCTTTGGATCATCCGTTACATCCTAGGTCGTTCTGGTTATACTAATGACCCACACTAGACACATGTCTGCACATAAAAATAACGCAGTAAAGCGTTTGCTATTTGCGGTACAGTTTGAGAGAAGAAATATTTTCGTATGGCTCTTAGAGCTGGTGATCTGCAAGTTGGCTTCAATTGTTTTTTTAATTGGAAGGAATGTTTTAACCTTAATACCCCCCTCTTAGTTGAACCTCAAGTCCTGTTGGCTAAACTGGGAATTCGGAGACTTAAGTTTAGTTTTAGGTTTTACTTTTTTTAAAAAATAGGGTTGGGACTTTTACTGAAACTAATCTTTTCTGACTACTCGAAGGACAAAAAAGATTTAACCATACCCCCGGGATTGGTGTCCAGCCTAGCACAGCGGTCGAATGGTAGGTAGTACTGTTCATATGAACCGTCATCCATAAGAACGTGCTTAAATATCTGAACGTCTTACCAGAGTAAACTAGTTATGGAGCGAAGTTACGTTTTATGATTTCGTTGAATGAGCTCTAAATGTCTCCTATTGAGCACATAGGTCTCCAGCACATCAACCCAGTGATATGATAACTTGTGCCTTATAGAAATATATCAATAGAATTACAAACTTACTTTTTCTTCTAGATCTGAAACTTTCTTTTCAACACAATGAAATGTCTGCACCCCTAGATAGGCTTCAGCTCTTTCTTCACATTTGTCCACTTTCTCTGACAGATATTCAGTTTGTAATTTGATAAAGTCGCTGGCTGCCATTAGTTCTCTCTGATACTCATCAAATTTCAAGCTAGTCTGAGTTTCATTATTTGTTTGCTTTCGGGCTATCTCTTGAAGTAATTCTTCTTGTTTTCTATTTTCTCTCTCCAAAGATTTTATTTTCTGGGAAAGGGTTCGAGCTAAGTGTTCAAATTTTTCACTTAAAACAGAAAAGTTCTCTTCAGATGTCTTTTGAGGATGTTTCATTGTTGAAATGTCTGCGCAGGCTTCGTCGAATCGTGGGTGGCCTGCTAAAATTTGACCAATATATGTACGAAATTGATAAATATTAGTTAAAAATATTGCATTACGTTTAAATTATATTTTTTCTACACTTTAAAATCATATTCATACAAGTGAAACATCTAGACACTGTAGGTTATTCACTTCTTTATATCATGGTCAGGTCTGCGTTTAAGAAAGAACTTAATATACATTTACACATTAAGAAGTCAAAAAGTGGGGACAGGGCCG
Organism: Biomphalaria straminea; assembly: GCA_021533235.1. NCBI lineage: Eukaryota > Metazoa > Mollusca > Gastropoda > Planorbidae > Biomphalaria > Biomphalaria straminea. The sequence continues at coordinate 29,981 of JADKLZ010027692.1, read as the reverse complement.
GCCTTAGTTTACTTCAACCTGTGAGGTCGCAGTGGACCCTCACTTTCATATGCCTCGCGCTATTTCTGAATCTCTTGAAAACTATCTCCAGGAAAGAAAGACTAAATTGTCGCATTGCATTAAATATAGAAAACACCAATTCTACGCGCGATATAAAAGGTATTGTCATCTTTCATATAGTAAAAATGTAAATATAGGGCGCATTTTAACCAAAAGCGGAAGTTCCATAACTTTTTTAACTAAAAGATTCACTGGCATATAAATATAGATCTAAATTTATTTCGATAAAAAAAAAATCATAAGCGATACTTTTTAAGAATCTGTGATTTCGTACATAGTAAAGAGTGAAAAAAATGCAAAGACGAATTTATTTTGTAATAAATAAGCTTATTTTTTTACTTATTATACTTATCCCTACACAGACTGGGCCCCACACAATCCGTTTCGCATAGGGGCGCCGCAATTTTTGTTAGGGCCGGCTCTGAATGGGGACACAGAAAAAAGAAAATGATATCAAGAATACTTATCAGAAACTTCTGAATACAAGACAGCGATGTAGGCCCAATCTTATCCACGGCATTTGGAACATACTTAATTATGGACGTTTAACGTAAAGGTTAAGCTAGAGGTTGTATAAAAAGGCGCTGTGTCAGAGTGGTAACGCGTTTGGCTTCCAAACCAAGGTGTATCGGGTTTGAGTCTTGATGAAGACTAGGATTTTATTTTATTTTGGAGATCTTTAAAGAACCTCTGAGTACACACAAACTCCGCCATACGCCGAACTCCGTCATATGCCGGTCCCAAGCCCGGAAAACGGAGGAGGGTTGGGCGTAGGGCTAGCTACCCTACCCTGTAGAAAAACCACTAGCTACAGAAACACCAAACAACAAAGCAACTGAAGTCACGGACCTGGGAGAGGATGGACCTCCAGCTGGAAGGTTTACATGGGGACAGTTGGAGAGACTCGCCCATAACTGAGATGCCTGGAGAAAGCTGGTTGGTGGCCTATGCCCCAGTAGGGACCACAGGCTGAGATGAGATGATGAGAGATGAGTACACCCAGCTTTAATGGGTGCCTGACATTAGTTGAGATCAAGTAAAAGCGGTTGGTCATTTAATAAAAAGTACCATATTTTGAATACTTTAATGTTTCTTACGGTCCATACCGAGCTATAATTAGCGTGTATGCTTGCAATTGGTGTTCACTGCCAGGATCAATTAATTATATATTTCTTTTTTTTCAACGTCTGTGTTACTGACGGTTTCAGATTGAAATCAATACAACGATAGTTTTGGTGTATGGATTCTCTTGATTGTGAAGGCCTACGTGCTTGCATGAAAAAAGTATTTATAAACAGCTCTAAAAAACAATAAATATATATCAACAAACATTTCATCCTAAAAGCAATGGATTTCTATAACAAAAAGTGAATTATAAAACAACGGGTAATATAGAGTGATAAAGAAAGCCAACATTCATTGAATGAAAATATTTACAATAATAATAATAGGCTTGTCTTCGAATCCGAAGATTAGTGAGGAATACAGTGTTTCCCGTGGCTGTGCAGTCCCAGCTGTGACCTACATATTTTGCCACATCCAGGGCAAGCAAAATCATTGTCCGCAGATGGTCGGTTTAGATTTTCTTTTCGTCGTCTGGGAAAACGTTTGGGTCTCGTCCATCTCTTCCAGCCAAGCCTCTCCTCGGCGGCAGATTTTCTTTTGGTCTCAAATGTGCATCCCGCGGCCTTCGTGAGTGACCTCCAGCTGTCTCGTTCCGACGCCGCAAAAATATTTACAAACATAGCATGAAAAAAAAATGTGGGAAGAAATAAACTATATTTAAATTAAACAACTAATACACTATATCTCCGAATTGTGTGGTAGGGCTATAGGCAGTAAATATCGTGAAGATTGTATCAGGTTTAAACCTGGATCCAACCCCCCTTACGTTGGCCACTGAAGAGTTTAGATCGTAAATGAGAAACATCTGAAAGTAACTGCAAATAGTACGGCCATATTACAAGATCTACAGGGCTCGCAAAGACCTTCCTTCAGGGAACAGTACAAAGAAAGAGAAGAAGAGGAAGACATAGAAAGCGATGGAAGAACACATAAAAGAATAGACGGGCCTTCCATTGAAAGAGTTTTTAAACAAGGCAAAAGACAGGGAGGAATGGAGAAAGACGGTCGTCAGGTCTCGCTTGGTGCCCCAACGGTCCAACAGACTAATGAATAGGTAAAGTTAAAGGTAAAAAAAAAATACAGGGAAGGGGGGTAATGGATTATTGAAAAAAAAAACACACAGACTAAGAAATAGATTTTAAAAAAGGATTTTCTAAAGGGAACAACTTTCACATATTTAACTACATTTCTCAATAATAAAGAATCATAAAGAAATTTCCTTTTTTTTGTTATCAAATTAAATAATTAAATATCAGGTGGCCGAGCCTTGCTCGGTTAAATAATTTATACTAAGAAAGGTTATATACAACTGCTACTGGTGCTACAGCCCATGGAAAGATATGGCCTGCTCTTACACATCCCTCCATTCATATATCTCCTGGGCCTTTCGTCACCACGCCCTAACGGTAACCCCAAGTTTAGATATCTTGTTCAGTGTGAGAAAGTAAGGAGCAGTAGAGCAGCTGTGTAATCACCATTTCCTTTGTTTTGGTACGGGACATTAGACCATGAACACATGGTCATAATTATACCAGCAAAATTATAATTATAATAAGGCTTGACATCAAATCCGAAGATTAATGAGGAATCTACACCGCTCTACGCAAATAAAGTGTAAACAATTTATTAAGCACTTAAAACACAATAACTAATCATACATCGGTACATTTAATTTCATTACTTTAATTCCATAGTTCTATAATACATCAATCTTCAATAAGATGGTGCGCAAATGTTTAATTAGGTCCATTGATACTTTAAAACTCGTTCTTGTTTGCATTGCCTAGTGACGTAAGCATTTTTTCCCGTTTACGTCATGGAAAACTTTCATTCATAAATTTTCCATTTCATTCATAAAACCTTCAAACCACAATAAATTTTTCGATAATGAGACATTTTTCAAACCGATATAGCCTAACGGTCAAAATCGAGTTTTCCCGATGTGGCCAATGAGTTCAGATTTTTTTTCTCACTAATACGCACATACCTTGAAATTTTAAAGAAAATCGTTAGAGCCGTTTTCGAAATAAAATTTATATATATATATAAATAAATAAATATATATATATATACAAAAATTGCTCGCTTAAGAGTATAGGATTTAAGTATTTATAATTAAATAATTGGTTAATTTTATAATTTTATAAATGACTCATTTCTTAGGTACAATAAATTAATGTGGAATGTTTCAGCCTGATTCGAGGATAGTTGTGGGAGAAATAACACCTACACTAATTATTGGGGTCAAAGCCTTACATATATAGTCGTATTTGTAAATACTGAAGGGTTAATCTCCCTGTGTTGGTGGTATCAAACAATAATGACCACTTATATATTTTTGTTAATAGTAGATTCATGTTTTGGTAGGTACTTTATAGAATTGTGTCAAATTTCAACCTGATCCGAGAAGGGGTCTGGAAAAATAACGTGTTCAAAATGTTTACCATACAGACAGACAGACAGACAGACAGACAGACATACAGAGGAGATGACATAAGTTTTGTAAAGATGAACACTTTCCAACTACCTGCGATATCAATACAAGTTTGAAGACATCGAGAACTTTCATTGCTCAAATATTGATTGAACTGGGAAAACGTTCGGGTCTCGTCCATCTCTTCCAGCCAAGCCTCTCCTTCACGGATTACCTGAAGTTTGAGCCAGAAAGTAGCCAAGTCAATATATTGTCATTTGTTAATCTCTCGTAGTTCTTTAAATTCTAACAATAGTTCTTTTAAATACACAAATCGCTAATCTCCGAAATCAATATTTGTAAAATCGTCTTTTTAAATGTGTCAATCAACAAACATAATGAGTAAACAAATATTGAAGGACTCCTTATTATCCTGGCACTCTACAAACTGCATCAGAAGACACAACCAATTCTAAGAACTTGGCAATTCACGGCTTCAAAGTTAAGTAACATTGTTATGTCCAATAAATCAAAGCCAATTCTGTATAAGTGGCAACAAGTATCACTGAATGTACAACAGCCATGACGCCGTATTAGTTCCTGTGCCACGGTATTAAACTCCACTAGTCTCTCCGATTGACCCAGGACTTGCACTGGGTTCAACTGTTATGAACTGAATGGACCTCAACAAACAACAGTTAGCCACGAGATTCCTTATATCTTCTATACAAATTAAGTAATGGATAAAGGCTGACACATGATACGTATTTTTTCTTTTTTTTTAACAATATTATTAGGATTGGTGAATTAGGTCCATTCACGCTCTGTGTTCACTGAGGCAGACTTGATCGCAGATTAAGACGTGGTCTCGTACTAGTTAGGTGCCTTGACTATACGCCGCAACGAACAGCAATAATACGCCGTACAGAGACACTCCTCTAAACCGAACCGATCCGAACCAAACCAAGCCGACCAATGAACCCTCCTGATTGTGACATTTTGGCTTTTTTTGTTTTTTAATAGAATCCGGCGCAACGTCTGTCGTTCTTTCTAGTTGATCACATGACCTATCTAGGAGGCGCGGTGGCTGAGCGGTAAAGTGCTTGGTTTCCAAACCGGCGTACGGGGTTCAAATCCTGGGGGATTTTTATTTTCGGGGTCTTCGGGCGCCTCTGAGTCCACCCAGCTCTAATGGGTACTGACGTTAGTTGGGGGGAAAGTAAAGGCGGTAGGTCGTTGTGCTTGCCACATGACACCCTTATTATTCGTAGACCACAGAATCAGAAGACCACAAACCCCATCATCTGCCCTATAGACCACAAGATCTGAAAGGGGATTTTTTTTTTTACATGACCTATCCAACGTGACTAGTCTCAGTAGTGGTCACTTAATATGTGTCTTAGTGGTTGATTATACCACTCGTAACGGATGACCACTCATCTAGCTCTAGCCTGGACCGATCTCTGTCAGCTAGCTAAATACACACACACATACACACACAACAACCCTTATCCGCATCACCACCAGATTTATAAGAATAAAAAATTAAGTAATATATAATCCACTAACACAAAAAAATAAGATATGATTAAAAAAACTGTCTTTATATTACATTTCTAATCAAATTTTGAAGTAGATCCAATTTGTGTCCGATACTGCGTAGATCGTCTAAAAGTGAGTTAATAATGTGCACTTGTTGTACAGGTCGCATCTGTGGATATCAAAGAGTTAAAATTTTAACTTATAATCGTTTGTAGAAGCAAAGCAATGGGAACTACGCCTCAAAAAATGTAGTCAATTTTAAGAACTGTAATCAATATCGGGAATTCCAAAAGCATGACATTAAATCATTACCGATGCATTTTGTTCTAAATTAATTCATAAAATTATAAACTAAATTTAAATCATTAGGATTTATTATTTATACATACGAAGCTAAGGTTTCTTAATTCAGCATTATGACAATATAAACTAATTGATTTATTTACCCTTTAACTTAGTCACTGAAGCGTCTCGTGATAAAAGATGAAGTTTAAGATGTAGCTACTAAGATTATTCCCGATTCTATTTTTAGGCCTGCCCAATCGCTTTAAAGATATGCAAGGTCAAAGTTGAAAATTGTAAAAGAGCAAGAAAAACATTTTACTTAGCAATCAAAGCTTTGTGCTCTAAATTGAAACTTATAATATTGATACAGTCGAAGTTATGGAGATACATTTTAGGATATTAGTGTTTGTTTGAGGACTTTAGTGTTAAATTAGCTTGTTTTCATAGACGACGTATTCAAATAATTGCGATTTCTTTTTAAGATCAACGGTGAGTACAGTACTTGTGACGTCTTGTGATGAAACAAAACTTGATTCAAGCTATTGCTAGGGGTCGTTCAAAAATGACGTCACGCTCTAGGGGGAAGGGGGGAGAAAATGCGACACTTTGTGACTAGGGGGGAAGGGGGCGGGTTAGCGATTTTGTGACGTCACAGATTTAAAATTCTGAAAAAAAAATACACAAATAATTTTTTTTTTTAATCTTCAAAAATCATCGAAAAATAAAAACATATATAATAACAGAAAGCCAAAAAGAATTATTTAAAAAAAAGGTTTACGAAGTCCTTGTAGTTTAGGGAATCGCAGGTGAAGAGAGTGTGGCATGGATGAAGATCTCATTGAAGATAATCTAATTTTCGAGTCAGCTCCTCAAGCAGGAGAAGAAAATCTTCCCGTGTATACTATCGATGAGCACATGAAACCTCTTTGTGAAAAAAAAAATTATGAGAAAAAAATATTTTGAAATAATTATTTTTTTTTTATTACGGGACGCAGAGGGGGAGGGGGTCTGACACTTTGTGACAAGTGGGGAGGGGGTCAAAAAAAGTATTTTTTTTACATGCCGACATTTACGAACGACCCACTATCTGCTTATTTGGTCATATGATGTATATATATATATATATGGGGGAAGTAAAGGCGGTTGGTCGTTGTGCTGGCCACATAACACTCTGCTCGTTAACAGTTGTCCAAAGAAACAGATGACCCTAACATCATCTGCCCCATTCTTCTTCTTCTAACCAGCTTTTTACTGCTGAGCTGTCAGCTCTTTTGCAGACTGTGTCAAGGAAAAATACTGTGCTGTTTTTTTTTTTTTTCAGTTGTTCAGCACTGCCATAAAGGGTTATGTTGGGCTGTAGTGGTAGTAGGGTCTGCCTAAGGTGGATTAGGAGGGGGCATTCAAAAAGGATATGGTGTACAGTTTCATAAGGGTGGGAGCAGTGTCTACAAAGTGGGAGTTGTGTGGGATTTATTTTATTGAGATGATAATTTAAATGTGGTGTATGTCCTGTTCTTAGTTGGAAGATTGTACATTGCTCTTTGCGGGGGAGGAAGTTAATACTGTCCAGTTTGTTAGTCATGTTCATTTCTTTGTACATGGCTCTGCCTGTGTTTCCTGTTGCCCATTGGTTAAGCCATTCCTCTTTGTGGTTGTTGATTAGCATAGACCTTAGGGTGAGGTAGTTGACAGGTCTATCTGGTTGTTCCATAGATGATCCTGCCTTTGAGAGCTTATCTGCCCTTTCATTTCCCATGACACCAATGTGTCTAGGGATCCACTGTAATATGATGTTGATGTTTAAATTGGTCATCATCTGGTGTATTATCATTTTTAGTGTTGTCAACTCTCTTGGGCTTTTTGAGGTGCTGCTGTTAAGTGCTTGAAGAGTGGATTGTGAGTTTGTAAAGACAACAATATCTGATGGTGCTTGTATTCCTTCATGTAATTTATTTTCGACTGTCTGCAAAGCTATGGTAATTGCTTCAATTTCAGCTTGGAAGTTTGAGCAGTAGTCGCCACAGGGTGCACTTATTTCAAAGTGTATATTTTTGGGGAAGCCAGGAAGGCACCAAGACCGACATTGATGGTGGCTTTGAAGGCTGATGCGTCGGTGTATATATGGATGGTTGTTTTTGGATAGCTTTCAATTGTTTCAAGCGTGCCTACTTTGAGCCTACTCATCTGCCCCATAGATCGCAAGGTCTGAAGGGGACACTTTACTTTTACTTACTATATATATATATGGCTGGGGGAGAATCCCCACGAACCCCAACCCCCGAAAAAAATTCTGAATACGCCCATTACCTGAGCCCTGATAATTTAAATAAAAAAGCAATAAATAGCTTGGAAAAAAAAGCTCTCCAGGAACTGATGGAATTCAAACTGATGTAGTTAAGTGGAAATATAATCATCACCCATCGACATCTAGATATATACAAATTGTTATGACCCTTTTGGCGGTAGGGTTGATTGTATGTTCAGAAGACACACGTGTCTCAGGCAAATTACTCAGGTCAACGGCTGTCGATGGACAAGGGACAGTACTGCTATTAAACGCAAATATGACCAATGTTATGATCATGTGATCGAAAGCCTGCTGTGACAAGTCAAAAACTCGCTGTCAGATTCGCTCACTTTTATCACAGCATTAATTATTATTTATCTTTATTTATTTATTTTATTTTATTTTAATTATTCCCCCTTTCTATGCCTCATTTCCTCACCCCCCCTCTTTCCTCCCCTCGCCAGACTAAGACCGCCACACTGTCTGTCAACTAGGCCAACCCCTTGTCTCTTATCTCCCCTTGACCGGGGAAGAGATCAAACAGGCACTCGCCTTGAGGGCCGGACGCCCAGCCCTCTCAGTTGATACCATATGGGCAGGAATGTAACGTATTACTCCTCCCGCCTCAACACGTGTCTCTCTCTCCTTGATCAAAGAGATCATTCGACGCCACACGTCTATCGACCCTCCAAGGTGTGTCCGCACATCTCAGGCCTCTTTCCAATATGTGAAATATTCGTCTCGAGCCGACCACGAGACAATCCCTATCTTGTCACATTTCCTGTATCCGCTCTCACCTCTGACCTTTATAAGCTAATCTATTTCCAAGTAGACACTAGCTCATTTTCATTTCACTCTCCCGCTGGCACTTGCCACATGAGCCTGGACTACTTCATTTGTTAATTCTCCTAGAGGAATATTAGGTGGTGAGTTAATTACGCCGAACTTAGTCACGAGTTCCATATAACTAGCCTGTGTGTATATTTCATTCTGGATATCATCCTGTGTATTTTATTTAGCTCATTTATATTTTAATTTGTGCATTGTGTATTTCTCACTGTCGTTAGTAGGAAACTTAACCATTGCATATGTATATATTTATATATCACGTTTACCTATGTCGGCAATATTATTGCCACGTTGCTCAATTGACAATTGACGCAACCTTGTACATTAATGTACATCTTAGTTTATTTTCTTTATCTCGGCTGGTCGCCTTGAAGAGATATAAGAAACATCTCTCATTTTAATCATTTTGCTTTTGCAAGAGTTGTTCTCTCCCCTTGAACGGACAATCGTTGTTCACGTCATGGCCCCGGCCGTGTGTAGACAATAGCGTCACGGTCATTGACCACCAGCGTCAGATTCTCTCCCCTCTCCCCCCCTTTTTATGCTCTTTCTACTTGTATTTTATTGAGATTCTTATTCCCCCCTTTATGTACATATATATATATTGCTTTTTCCCCTCTTATGTACATTTTATTATTACTAGCAGCCCTCTAGTTAGTTTTCCAAATACCATTTGTCATCATTTTCCCCCAATGTGCACTAAAGCAATTTCACCAATCTGACGAATGCACCTCAGCCGAGGGCATCGATAAGATGCATGAGAGACATGTCCTAACTTGTCTTTATTTATCCGCAGCCTCCCTCAGGTGTCTGCCTACTTGCCCACTTGCCTATTTACTACCTACTAGGACCTGTCACGAGAGAGAGCCAAGAGTAAACAAACATAAATATATATATATAATTTGAGTTTCTGACATCTGGGGGCTCGTCCGGC
>JADKLZ010027691.1:20481-35269 GCA_021533235.1 Biomphalaria straminea | reverse complement strand
CGCTAAAATTAATTTCTCACAAGTTTCCCCTGGAAGTCTTGATAGTTTCCCAATGCATCCTAAAGGAAACAGTTTTTTAAAAAGAAACGAAACAAAACAATGATTCACGTCTTCTAAAACCTCATACTGCCTTGTACTTGCATTATGTTTGTTTACATCGCTATAGAATTCATACTAGTATGTTTTTTCAATATTACTGAACAAAATCATCATCATCATCTTTCCTTTGAGTTCCCCATGGATTATAGGGCCTCAGTAAAAATACGTCACTCTCCACGGTCTCTTGCTAGTTTCCCAGCTCTTTCCTGTCCTCTCGTATTCATCTAGTACTCTCCTTTTTTTTGCCTTATTCTACGTCTACTGAACAAAATATCCTACTTTACATTTTATATTATATTAAGCATATGTAATGAAATATTTCAATATCAGGAAAATAGAGTGAAGTAGAACAAATAAGTTAAGGTTAGGGTTAGGGATAACTCTGTTTCATGTCTTTCTAATGAGTGCACACGAGAAGAATGAATTGTTCCCCAATTTCAGACCTGGATAATCCTCAGCTGACTTAATAAACATCTGGTCATCTTTCTGCATGTGTACAGGTAAACCACTGTAGGACGTACACGTCTTAACATAAGACTGACAGAACAGAAGCGGCGTCTCCTGACCGCATTTATCTTTGCGGTAAACATGAAGCTGAACTCTCCTTGATGTCAAGTTCTCAACCATCAGACACACCAGATAGATCCCGTCATAAGGAACTCTGTAAATACCTGTCTCTTTGTTGAAGCCAGGGGACAGCGGCAGGTTGACAACATGATTAAAAACCTGTAATGTGGTATCTCTCTTCAGATCTGTTTTCTTCATACCCTTCACTTGCAGACAAAAAGCCTCTGTACTTGTAGAGGAATCTATGTGAAAAACATTATGTAATCGTTTAAAAAACAAGAATTAAAAACAAATACAAAATGATCTAGATTTTGGTAATTATAATAAAAATAATCACGATTATAACTTAACCCTGGCAGGGCTGGATAATAAAAATTCGTTCATGATATTAAATAATAATAATCTACGCTCTTCTTAATGCGCAACCAACTAAAGGAAGATGTAATAAAGAGGAGATAAATGCCTGGGCATTAGGTTTTGTCGGGACAATATTGCACAAAAAGAAGTTTCTGTCAACACAGATTTTGTATTCTAAGTGAAGGCAAGTGCCGATAGAATTTAGGATCTGCGGCGTCTTAGACTCTGCCAGGGTGCAGTACTGCGTGATACAAAGTGCATCAGGGTTGTCTCCAGTTTCCAGTGTTTGGGGATAGATGCAAGGCAGCAGAGTTGGCAGTTTCGATATCTAAAGTGGATATCAATAAACACAATACATACTTACATATACATGTAGATCGGGAATATCGATATAAATAAAGTCCTATAACATAATTTATAACTTAAATGTTTAAAAAGATATCAAGCAAAACATATACATGCGACATGATATCCCGAGGATGGGTGAAGTCCGCCTTTATTAGAAAAAAAAAATAAAATCTTATTTCAAGGCTAAAATTGACGCGCCAATTTTCAAGAAAGAGCGATTGCAAAATAAAGTGAAACATGGTCGTACTTCCACCACACCTTGGCCTTTGATGATAAGTTATTAGCGGCACGGCCATAATTATTGTAATCGCACTTCTATCTATCAAAAGATTTCCCCTACTTGCACCACACCTTGGTCTTTGATGAGAAGTTATCAGCCGCATGGTCATAACTATTCTAATCGCATTTCTATCTATCAAAAGATTTCCAATACTTGTACCACACCTTGGCCTTTGATCATTACGCTATAGCTAAGTACACATCCAGATTTACCATATAATATAAGATTTCACATTAAGAATACAAAGTGGAAGAGGAAACACCATAAAGGCATTAGTAACACGTCATAACATGTCAAAAAGCATTCAACATAATCATATTTATATATAAAATATTTAATTGGGAATGAAATGACTGGGGGATGAAGTGACCGGCGGATGAAATGACTGGGGATAAAGTAACCGGGGATGAAGTGACCGGGGATGAAGTGACCGGGAACCTAAAGTTCTCCTTTTCCAAGGTGGGTAGCCAGCCAAGGCTAGCTAACCATTCCTGCCCGAAGCTAACTAGTTTAATTTCCAGTTGCTCCCCTTTGCTCATTAGTGATAACTGTTTTACTTCTCCAATAACATTTGTTTTAAGCCACACTTGAGGGCCAAGAGTTCAAATAGTTGTCAGAGTCTTTTCTAGACGTATGCCATTGGATGCATTTTATATTTAGAGAAATGCTTATATCTTACTACTTCTATGTGTAACAACCGTACGGAAACAAATAATAGCAATCACAATGATAATAATGTTAAGGCAACTATAATGAAAGATCTTTCGCCTTTGTACTACGAAAAGATACTACGCTTGTTCAATGAATTGGATTTAGAGCACTGGCGTACCCCGGGGGGGGGGGCGATAGGGGCCGAAACCCCCCCCCCCCCAAGGGGGGGCGGACGAATTTTAGTATAGAATTCACACAATAGGTATACGAATTTATTCCTTATGTTAATAATATATACTAATTATTTTATATTTCTACATATTTTTTAGATGATTTCGGCCCCCCTCTAATATGTTGGCCGATATGGTGAGGTCGGGATGGGGCGATGGCATCAATTTCGCCCCCCCCCCCATAAGCTTTCGAGCGGTTTATGCATAGGGTTAGGGTTTACTGGGCGTTAGGGTTAGGGTTTGGAAAAAAATCGCCCCCCCCACTCCAAAGTTCTGGATCCGCTAGTAAAAGTGTCCCCTTCAGACCTTAAGATCTATGGGGCAGATGATGTTAAGGTCATCTGTTTCTTTGGCCAGCGGTTAACGAGCAGGGTGTTATGTGGCCAGCACAACGACCAACCGCCTTTACTTTCCCCAACTAAAGTCAGGTACCCATTAGAGTTGGGTGGACTCAGGGGCGCCGTAAAAATCCCGAATTTCAAAATCCCAGTCTTCACCGGGATTTGAACCCAGGACCTCAGGTTCAGAAGCCAAGCGCTTAACCACTCCACCCACCGCGCCCCCACTACAAAGTTCTGGATCCGCTAGTGATCTAGAGAAACCTGATCTTATAGAAGTGACTGAAGATGACGCTACTTAGGACCTTTAAGGCAAATAGAAGTGACTGAAGATGAAGCTACTCGGGACTTTAAGGCAAACACTCTAACAACAAACCCAAACAAAATACTGTCCCACAAAACAAAACAAAAAAAAAAACTTTTCGAAGACAAACTGAAAATTGCATTGTTATAAAGAATTGCTCAGCAAACAAAGCATCCTTTGTGACCCACCTCTGAGTTTGTTTGAAAAACACAAACTGTCTTTGTAAATTTGTATCTAAACAGTAAACATTTTAGTACAGCAAAAACAAATAACCTTTAATGTGACAGAGAGCGTTAATTATAATTATTATTCTATTAAAGTAGGCTACATATATGTAGCGGCCGTAGCCTGTATGTAGTATAGTTTTTATGAAATAGATGCATAGGAAACCGTAGAATATAACGCCACCTGTCCAAGTCAAGTTTAAGACAAAAAAAAAATTAATACTTACCGAATCTGAGAATCTAAGAATAAATAAGTAAAAACAATATAGCTTTGTTTGGTTAGGCTAAGTAAATAATTTGAATAGTACACTATACTAGAGATTAATTGAATATAATGCCCGTTTTTTTTTTCTTATACATTTCATTCAGTCACGGCCCTTAGGACTTGTGGACACTGGACACAGTTCAATTCTTTAGGTTTGAATTACAAAAGTGTAAAGCATGAACTGAATTCCGGTTACTTTGACCGTATTCATTTATTATTATAATTAAGTAGAACAACTAGCATTAGAATGACATGTAATCATTTTGTTTGTATCCTTCATTATAAAGACCCCGTACCCTACCATTAATAATTGGGATGCTCCCTTTCTTTTTTCAGTTCTCAAACGAAAGGGCAGCTATTCACTGTTTTAAACAAAGCGTACCATTTTCTTTGGATCATCCGTTACATCCTAGGTCGTTCTGGTTATACTAATGACCCACACTAGACACATGTCTGCACATAAAAATAACGCAGTAAAGCGTTTGCTATTTGCGGTACAGTTTGAGAGAAGAAATATTTTCGTATGGCTCTTAGAGCTGGTGATCTGCAAGTTGGCTTCAATTGTTTTTTTAATTGGAAGGAATGTTTTAACCTTAATACCCCCCTCTTAGTTGAACCTCAAGTCCTGTTGGCTAAACTGGGAATTCGGAGACTTAAGTTTAGTTTTAGGTTTTACTTTTTTTAAAAAATTGGGTTGGGACTTTTACTGAAACTAATCTTTTCTGACTACTCGAAGGACAAAAAAGATTTAACCATACCCCCGGGATTGGTGTCCAGCCTAGCACAGCGGTCGAATGGTAGGTAGTACTGTTCATATGAACCGTCATCCATAAGAACGTGCTTAAATATCTGAACGTCTTACCAGAGTAAACTAGTTATGGAGCGAAGTTACGTTTTATGATTTCGTTGAATGAGCTCTAAATGTCTCCTATTGAGCACATAGGTCTCCAGCACATCAACCCAGTGATATGATAACTTGTGCCTTATAGAAATATATCAATAGAATTACAAACTTACTTTTTCTTCTAGATCTGAAACTTTCTTTTCAACACAATGAAATGTCTGCACCCCTAGATAGGCTTCAGCTCTTTCTTCACATTTGTCCACTTTCTCTGACAGATATTCAGTTTGTAATTTGATAAAGTCGCTGGCTGCCATTAGTTCTCTCTGATACTCATCAAATTTCAAGCTAGTCTGAGTTTCATTATTTGTTTGCTTTCGGGCTATCTCTTGAAGTAATTCTTCTTGTTTTCTATTTTCTCTCTCCAAAGATTTTATTTTCTGGGAAAGGGTTCGAGCTAAGTGTTCAAATTTTTCACTTAAAACAGAAAAGTTCTCTTCAGATGTCTTTTGAGGATGTTTCATTGTTGAAATGTCTGCGCAGGCTTCGTCGAATCGTGGGTGGCCTGCTAAAATTTGACCAATATATGTACGAAATTGATAAATATTAGTTAAAAATATTGCATTACGTTTAACTTATATTTTTTCTACACTTTAAAATCATATTCATACAAGTGAAACATCTAGACACTGTAGGTTATTCACTTCTTTATATCATGGTCAGGTCTGCGTTTAAGAAAGAACTTAATATACATTTACACATTAAGAAGTCAAAAAGTGGGGACAGGGCCGGCCTTAGTTTACTTCAACCTGTGAGGTCGCAGTGGACCCTCACTTTCATATGCCTCGCGCTATTTCTGAATCTCTTGAAAACTATCTCCAGGAAAGAAAGACTAAATTGTCGCATTGCATTAAATATAGAAAACACCAATTCTACGCGCGATATAAAAGGTATTGTCATCTTTCATATAGTAAAAATGTAAATATAGGGCGCATTTTAACCAAAAGCGGAAGTTCCATAACTTTTTTAACTAAAAGATTCACTGGCATATAAATATAGATCTAAATTTATTTCGATAAAAAAAAAAATCATAAGCGATACTTTTTAAGAATCTGTGATTTCGTACATAGTAAAGAGTGAAAAAAATGCAAAGACGAATTTATTTTGTAATAAATAAGCTTATTTTTTTACTTATTATACTTATCCCTACACAGACTGGGCCCCACACAATCCGTTTCGCATAGGGGCGCCGCAATTTTTGTTAGGGCCGGCTCTGAATGGGGACACAGAAAAAAGAAAATGATATCAAGAATACTTATCAGAAACTTCTGAATACAAGACAGCGATGTAGGCCCAATCTTATCCACGGCATTTGGAACATACTTAATTATGGACGTTTAACGTAAAGGTTAAGCTAGAGGTTGTATAAAAAGGCGCTGTGTCAGAGTGGTAACGCGTTTGGCTTCCAAACCAAGGTGTATCGGGTTTGAGTCTTGATGAAGACTAGGATTTTATTTTATTTTGGAGATCTTTAAAGAACCTCTGAGTACACACAAACTCCGCCATACGCCGAACTCCGTCATATGCCGGTCCCAAGCCCGGAAAACGGAGGAGGGTTGGGCGTAGGGCTAGCTACCCTACCCTGTAGAAAAACCACTAGCTACAGAAACACCAAACAACAAAGCAACTGAAGTCACGGACCTGGGAGAGGATGGACCTCCAGCTGGAAGGTTTACATGGGGACAGTTGGAGAGACTCGCCCATAACTGAGATGCCTGGAGAAAGCTGGTTGGTGGCCTATGCCCCAGTAGGGACCACAGGCTGAGATGAGATGATGAGAGATGAGTACACCCAGCTTTAATGGGTGCCTGACATTAGTTGAGATCAAGTAAAAGCGGTTGGTCATTTAATAAAAAGTACCATATTTTGAATACTTTAATGTTTCTTACGGTCCATACCGAGCTATAATTAGCGTGTATGCTTGCAATTGGTGTTCACTGCCAGGATCAATTAATTATATATTTCTTTTTTTTCAACGTCTGTGTTACTGACGGTTTCAGATTGAAATCAATACAACGATAGTTTTGGTGTATGGATTCTCTTGATTGTGAAGGCCTACGTGCTTGCATGAAAAAAGTATTTATAAACAGCTCTAAAAAACAATAAATATATATCAACAAACATTTCATCCTAAAAGCAATGGATTTCTATAACAAAAAGTGAATTATAAAACAACGGGTAATATAGAGTGATAAAGAAAGCCAACATTCATTGAATGAAAATATTTACAATAATAATAATAGGCTTGTCTTCGAATCCGAAGATTAGTGAGGAATACAGTGTTTCCCGTGGCTGTGCAGTCCCAGCTGTGACCTACATATTTTGCCACATCCAGGGCAAGCAAAATCATTGTCCGCAGATGGTCGGTTTAGATTTTCTTTTCGTCGTCTGGGAAAACGTTTGGGTCTCGTCCATCTCTTCCAGCCAAGCCTCTCCTCGGCGGCAGATTTTCTTTTGGTCTCAAATGTGCATCCCGCGGCCTTCGTGAGTGACCTCCAGCTGTCTCGTTCCGACGCCGCAAAAATATTTACAAACATAGCATGAAAAAAAAATGTGGGAAGAAATAAACTATATTTAAATTAAACAACTAATACACTATATCTCCGAATTGTGTGGTAGGGCTATAGGCAGTAAATATCGTGAAGATTGTATCAGGTTTAAACCTGGATCCAACCCCCCTTACGTTGGCCACTGAAGAGTTTAGATCGTAAATGAGAAACATCTGAAAGTAACTGCAAATAGTACGGCCATATTACAAGATCTACAGGGCTCGCAAAGACCTTCCTTCAGGGAACAGTACAAAGAAAGAGAAGAAGAGGAAGACATAGAAAGCGATGGAAGAACACATAAAAGAATAGACGGGCCTTCCATTGAAAGAGTTTTTAAACAAGGCAAAAGACAGGGAGGAATGGAGAAAGACGGTCGTCAGGTCTCGCTTGGTGCCCCAACGGTCCAACAGACTAATGAATAGGTAAAGTTAAAGGTAAAAAAAAAATACAGGGAAGGGGGGTAATGGATTATTGAAAAAAAAAACACACAGACTAAGAAATAGATTTTAAAAAAGGATTTTCTAAAGGGAACAACTTTCACATATTTAACTACATTTCTCAATAATAAAGAATCATAAAGAAATTTCCTTTTTTTTGTTATCAAATTAAATAATTAAATATCAGGTGGCCGAGCCTTGCTCGGTTAAATAATTTATACTAAGAAAGGTTATATACAACTGCTACTGGTGCTACAGCCCATGGAAAGATATGGCCTGCTCTTACACATCCCTCCATTCATATATCTCCTGGGCCTTTCGTCACCACGCCCTAACGGTAACCCCAAGTTTAGATATCTTGTTCAGTGTGAGAAAGTAAGGAGCAGTAGAGCAGCTGTGTAATCACCATTTCCTTTGTTTTGGTACGGGACATTAGACCATGAACACATGGTCATAATTATACCAGCAAAATTATAATTATAATAAGGCTTGACATCAAATCCGAAGATTAATGAGGAATCTACACCGCTCTACGCAAATAAAGTGTAAACAATTTATTAAGCACTTAAAACACAATAACTAATCATACATCGGTACATTTAATTTCATTACTTTAATTCCATAGTTCTATAATACATCAATCTTCAATAAGATGGTGCGCAAATGTTTAATTAGGTCCATTGATACTTTAAAACTCGTTCTTGTTTGCATTGCCTAGTGACGTAAGCATTTTTTCCCGTTTACGTCATGGAAAACTTTCATTCATAAATTTTCCATTTCATTCATAAAACCTTCAAACCACAATAAATTTTTCGATAATGAGACATTTTTCAAACCGATATAGCCTAACGGTCAAAATCGAGTTTTCCCGATGTGGCCAATGAGTTCAGATTTTTTTTCTCACTAATACGCACATACCTTGAAATTTTAAAGAAAATCGTTAGAGCCGTTTTCGAAATAAAATTTATATATATATATAAATAAATAAATATATATATATACAAAAATTGCTCGCTTAAGAGTATAGGATTTAAGTATTTATAATTAAATAATTGGTTAATTTTATAATTTTATAAATGACTCATTTCTTAGGTACAATAAATTAATGTGGAATGTTTCAGCCTGATTCGAGGATAGTTGTGGGAGAAATAACACCTACACTAATTATTGGGGTCAAAGCCTTACATATATAGTCGTATTTGTAAATACTGAAGGGTTAATCTCCCTGTGTTGGTGGTATCAAACAATAATGACCACTTATATATTTTTGTTAATAGTAGATTCATGTTTTGGTAGGTACTTTATAGAATTGTGTCAAATTTCAACCTGATCCGAGAAGGGGTCTGGAAAAATAACGTGTTCAAAATGTTTACCATACAGACAGACAGACAGACAGACAGACAGACATACAGAGGAGATGACATAAGTTTTGTAAAGATGAACACTTTCCAACTACCTGCGATATCAATACAAGTTTGAAGACATCGAGAACTTTCATTGCTCAAATATTGATTGAACTGGGAAAACGTTCGGGTCTCGTCCATCTCTTCCAGCCAAGCCTCTCCTTCACGGATTACCTGAAGTTTGAGCCAGAAAGTAGCCAAGTCAATATATTGTCATTTGTTAATCTCTCGTAGTTCTTTAAATTCTAACAATAGTTCTTTTAAATACACAAATCGCTAATCTCCGAAATCAATATTTGTAAAATCGTCTTTTTAAATGTGTCAATCAACAAACATAATGAGTAAACAAATATTGAAGGACTCCTTATTATCCTGGCACTCTACAAACTGCATCAGAAGACACAACCAATTCTAAGAACTTGGCAATTCACGGCTTCAAAGTTAAGTAACATTGTTATGTCCAATAAATCAAAGCCAATTCTGTATAAGTGGCAACAAGTATCACTGAATGTACAACAGCCATGACGCCGTATTAGTTCCTGTGCCACGGTATTAAACTCCACTAGTCTCTCCGATTGACCCAGGACTTGCACTGGGTTCAACTGTTATGAACTGAATGGACCTCAACAAACAACAGTTAGCCACGAGATTCCTTATATCTTCTATACAAATTAAGTAATGGATAAAGGCTGACACATGATACGTATTTTTTCTTTTTTTTTAACAATATTATTAGGATTGGTGAATTAGGTCCATTCACGCTCTGAGTTCACTGAGGCAGACTTGATCGCAGATTAAGACGTGGTCTCGTACTAGTTAGGTGCCTTGACTATACGCCGCAACGAACAGCAATAATACGCCGTACAGAGACACTCCTCTAAACCGAACCGATCCGAACCAAACCAAGCCGACCAATGAACCCTCCTGATTGTGACATTTTGGCTTTTTTTGTTTTTTAATAGAATCCGGCGCAACGTCTGTCGTTCTTTCTAGTTGATCACATGACCTATCTAGGAGGCGCGGTGGCTGAGCGGTAAAGTGCTTGGTTTCCAAACCGGCGTACGGGGTTCAAATCCTGGGGGATTTTTATTTTCGGGGTCTTCGGGCGCCTCTGAGTCCACCCAGCTCTAATGGGTACTGACGTTAGTTGGGGGGAAAGTAAAGGCGGTAGGTCGTTGTGCTTGCCACATGACACCCTTATTATTCGTAGACCACAGAATCAGAAGACCACAAACCCCATCATCTGCCCTATAGACCACAAGATCTGAAAGGGGATTTTTTTTTTTTACATGACCTATCCAACGTGACTAGTCTCAGTAGTGGTCACTTAATATGTGTCTTAGTGGTTGATTATACCACTCGTAACGGATGACCACTCATCTAGCTCTAGCCTGGACCGATCTCTGTCAGCTAGCTAAATACACACACACATACACACACAACAACCCTTATCCGCATCACCACCAGATTTATAAGAATAAAAAATTAAGTAATATATAATCCACTAACACAAAAAAATAAGATATGATTAAAAAAACTGTCTTTATATTACATTTCTAATCAAATTTTGAAGTAGATCCAATTTGTGTCCGATACTGCGTAGATCGTCTAAAAGTGAGTTAATAATGTGCACTTGTTGTACAGGTCGCATCTGTGGATATCAAAGAGTTAAAATTTTAACTTATAATCGTTTGTAGAAGCAAAGCAATGGGAACTACGCCTCAAAAAATGTAGTCAATTTTAAGAACTGTAATCAATATCGGGAATTCCAAAAGCATGACATTAAATCATTACCGATGCATTTTGTTCTAAATTAATTCATAAAATTATAAACTAAATTTAAATCATTAGGATTTATTATTTATACATACGAAGCTAAGGTTTCTTAATTCAGCATTATGACAATATAAACTAATTGATTTATTTACCCTTTAACTTAGTCACTGAAGCGTCTCGTGATAAAAGATGAAGTTTAAGATGTAGCTACTAAGATTATTCCCGATTCTATTTTTAGGCCTGCCCAATCGCTTTAAAGATATGCAAGGTCAAAGTTGAAAATTGTAAAAGAGCAAGAAAAACATTTTACTTAGCAATCAAAGCTTTGTGCTCTAAATTGAAACTTATAATATTGATACAGTCGAAGTTATGGAGATACATTTTAGGATATTAGTGTTTGTTTGAGGACTTTAGTGTTAAATTAGCTTGTTTTCATAGACGACGTATTCAAATAATTGCGATTTCTTTTTAAGATCAACGGTGAGTACAGTACTTGTGACGTCTTGTGATGAAACAAAACTTGATTCAAGCTATTGCTAGGGGTCGTTCAAAAATGACGTCACGCTCTAGGGGGAAGGGGGGAGAAAATGCGACACTTTGTGACTAGGGGGGAAGGGGGCGGGTTAGCGATTTTGTGACGTCACAGATTTAAAATTCTGAAAAAAAAATACACAAATAATTTTTTTTTTTAATCTTCAAAAATCATCGAAAAATAAAAACATATATAATAACAGAAAGCCAAAAAGAATTATTTAAAAAAAAGGTTTACGAAGTCCTTGTAGTTTAGGGAATCGCAGGTGAAGAGAGTGTGGCATGGATGAAGATCTCATTGAAGATAATCTAATTTTCGAGTCAGCTCCTCAAGCAGGAGAAGAAAATCTTCCCGTGTATACTATCGATGAGCACATGAAACCTCTTTGTGAAAAAAAAAATTATGAGAAAAAAATATTTTGAAATAATTATTTTTTTTTTATTACGGGACGCAGAGGGGGAGGGGGTCTGACACTTTGTGACAAGTGGGGAGGGGGTCAAAAAAAGTATTTTTTTTACATGCCGACATTTACGAACGACCCACTATCTGCTTATTTGGTCATATGATGTATATATATATATATATGGGGGAAGTAAAGGCGGTTGGTCGTTGTGCTGGCCACATAACACTCTGCTCGTTAACAGTTGTCCAAAGAAACAGATGACCCTAACATCATCTGCCCCATTCTTCTTCTTCTAACCAGCTTTTTACTGCTGAGCTGTCAGCTCTTTTGCAGACTGTGTCAAGGAAAAATACTGTGCTGTTTTTTTTTTTTTCAGTTGTTCAGCACTGCCATAAAGGGTTATGTTGGGCTGTAGTGGTAGTAGGGTCTGCCTAAGGTGGATTAGGAGGGGGCATTCAAAAAGGATATGGTGTACAGTTTCATAAGGGTGGGAGCAGTGTCTACAAAGTGGGAGTTGTGTGGGATTTATTTTATTGAGATGATAATTTAAATGTGGTGTATGTCCTGTTCTTAGTTGGAAGATTGTACATTGCTCTTTGCGGGGGAGGAAGTTAATACTGTCCAGTTTGTTAGTCATGTTCATTTCTTTGTACATGGCTCTGCCTGTGTTTCCTGTTGCCCATTGGTTAAGCCATTCCTCTTTGTGGTTGTTGATTAGCATAGACCTTAGGGTGAGGTAGTTGACAGGTCTATCTGGTTGTTCCATAGATGATCCTGCCTTTGAGAGCTTATCTGCCCTTTCATTTCCCATGACACCAATGTGTCTAGGGATCCACTGTAATATGATGTTGATGTTTAAATTGGTCATCATCTGGTGTATTATCATTTTTAGTGTTGTCAACTCTCTTGGGCTTTTTGAGGTGCTGCTGTTAAGTGCTTGAAGAGTGGATTGTGAGTTTGTAAAGACAACAATATCTGATGGTGCTTGTATTCCTTCATGTAATTTATTTTCGACTGTCTGCAAAGCTATGGTAATTGCTTCAATTTCAGCTTGGAAGTTTGAGCAGTAGTCGCCACAGGGTGCACTTATTTCAAAGTGTATATTTTTGGGGAAGCCAGGAAGGCACCAAGACCGACATTGATGGTGGCTTTGAAGGCTGATGCGTCGGTGTATATATGGATGGTTGTTTTTGGATAGCTTTCAATTGTTTCAAGCGTGCCTACTTTGAGCCTACTCATCTGCCCCATAGATCGCAAGGTCTGAAGGGGACACTTTACTTTTACTTACTATATATATATATGGCTGGGGGAGAATCCCCACGAACCCCAACCCCCGAAAAAAATTCTGAATACGCCCATTACCTGAGCCCTGATAATTTAAATAAAAAAGCAATAAATAGCTTGGAAAAAAAAGCTCTCCAGGAACTGATGGAATTCAAACTGATGTAGTTAAGTGGAAATATAATCATCACCCATCGACATCTAGATATATACAAATTGTTATGACCCTTTTGGCGGTAGGGTTGATTGTATGTTCAGAAGACACACGTGTCTCAGGCAAATTACTCAGGTCAACGGCTGTCGATGGACAAGGGACAGTACTGCTATTAAACGCAAATATGACCAATGTTATGATCATGTGATCGAAAGCCTGCTGTGACAAGTCAAAAACTCGCTGTCAGATTCGCTCACTTTTATCACAGCATTAATTATTATTTATCTTTATTTATTTATTTTATTTTATTTTAATTATTCCCCCTTTCTATGCCTCATTTCCTCACCCCCCCTCTTTCCTCCCCTCGCCAGACTAAGACCGCCACACTGTCTGTCAACTAGGCCAACCCCTTGTCTCTTATCTCCCCTTGACCGGGGAAGAGATCAAACAGGCACTCGCCTTGAGGGCCGGACGCCCAGCCCTCTCAGTTGATACCATATGGGCAGGAATGTAACGTATTACTCCTCCCGCCTCAACACGTGTCTCTCTCTCCTTGATCAAAGAGATCATTCGACGCCACACGTCTATCGACCCTCCAAGGTGTGTCCGCACATCTCAGGCCTCTTTCCAATATGTGAAATATTCGTCTCGAGCCGACCACGAGACAATCCCTATCTTGTCACATTTCCTGTATCCGCTCTCACCTCTGACCTTTATAAGCTAATCTATTTCCAAGTAGACACTAGCTCATTTTCATTTCACTCTCCCGCTGGCACTTGCCACATGAGCCTGGACTACTTCATTTGTTAATTCTCCTAGAGGAATATTAGGTGGTGAGTTAATTACGCCGAACTTAGTCACGAGTTCCATATAACTAGCCTGTGTGTATATTTCATTCTGGATATCATCCTGTGTATTTTATTTAGCTCATTTATATTTTAATTTGTGCATTGTGTATTTCTCACTGTCGTTAGTAGGAAACTTAACCATTGCATATGTATATATTTATATATCACGTTTACCTATGTCGGCAATATTATTGCCACGTTGCTCAATTGACAATTGACGCAACCTTGTACATTAATGTACATCTTAGTTTATTTTCTTTATCTCGGCTGGTCGCCTTGAAGAGATATAAGAAACATCTCTCATTTTAATCATTTTGCTTTTGCAAGAGTTGTTCTCTCCCCTTGAACGGACAATCGTTGTTCACGTCATGGCCCCGGCCGTGTGTAGACAATAGCGTCACGGTCATTGACCACCAGCGTCAGATTCTCTCCCCTCTCCCCCCCTTTTTATGCTCTTTCTACTTGTATTTTATTGAGATTCTTATTCCCCCTTTATGTACATATATATATATTGCTTTTTCCCCTCTTATGTACATTTTATTATTACTAGCAGCCCTCTAGTTAGTTTTCCAAATACCATTTGTCATCATTTTCCCCCAATGTGCACTAAAGCAATTTCACCAATCTGACGAATGCACCTCAGCCGAGGGCATCGATAAGATGCATGAGAGACATGTCCTAACTTGTCTTTATTTATCCGCAGCCTCCCTCAGGTGTCTGCCTACTTGCCCACTTGCCTATTTACTACCTACTAGGACCTGTCACGAGAGAGAGCCAAGAGTAAACAAACATAAATATATATATATAATTTGAGTTTCTGACATCTGGGGGCTCGTCCGGC
>JADKLZ010027675.1:1710-26911 GCA_021533235.1 Biomphalaria straminea | reverse complement strand
TATATATATATATATATACTAGCTAAATTTTACCCGGCTTTGCTCGGGTTTTTCTTTCTACAAATAGCATGCATTTAGTCTCTTTGAATAATCAATAATGACGTGAACAAAAAAGATGATAATTTAAAAAAAAAAAATTCATCCACTGCTGTATGTGAGAAAGAAGAGCTAAGTCGTCTGCAAAGTGTAGGTCATCTAACTGTTTCCAAAGTGTCAACTGTATACCGTTCTGCTTCTGGTCAGTTACAGTCTTCATGATCCAATCAATGTCTAGTAGAAATAAGAAGGAAAAGAGTAAACAGCCTTGTCTCACTCATGTTTGGACTTCAAATGCCTCTGTCAGTTGTCTGCCATGCACTACTATGCAAGTTATCCCTTCATATGACTTCTTGATGATGTTATTAATTTTTTCAGGCACTCCATTGTGTCTCAAAAGTCTCCAGAGGGTCCATCTGTCCACACTGTCTAATGCCTTCTCATAGTCTATAAAACTGACGTAGATAGGGGAGTTCCATTCCATGGACAAAATTATAGGTAGTGTTGCTATCTGATCTGTACATGATCTCTCCTTCCGAAAGCCGGTTTGTTGGTCACGGAGATGTGGGTCTACAGAATCTTTCATTTGGTTTAACAGAATGCAATTAAACACTTTCCCTGGAATGGACAGTAGTGTTATCCCTCGATAGTTAGAGCAGGAACTAAGATCGCCTTTCTTTGGGAGTTTGATGAGGTAGCCCTCCTTCCAATCTGATGGCACTTCTTTTTTCCATATTTTTAGAAATATAAGAGTTCCAGCCTCCAAATGAGAAGAAAGTAGTTTATTAGATCTAGGTCAATCTAGGTCATCAATGAAATGAAAGCTTTTAGATCTAATTTTAAAATAGTTATTGTTAATTAAAAGTATAGTTATGTATATAAGAGAGTATGCTATATTGAACTCTCATTGATTTAAATAAAAAAACGCAAAATAAAGCTTAATTATTCAAAGGTCAATATCTGTTTTTATTTTTGTGTAGCTATGTAAGTTCATGACCCCTTGACGCGTCGCCTTGGTGACAAAAAAAAAAAACCGCGATAAAATATATTTTACTAGTCGACCGGCGGCGTAGCATACGCCGCTATTTTCAGGGCAGGCCTTAGGCACTACAACATATGCGACCCCAGTGGGTCCCGCACTTTCCTTGGACCAGTGTTAATTTTTTAAGTGTATAAATTATTAAATCAAGTTACATAAAGTTAATTCCGTTTTCCAGTCTATATTTATTTATGTCTATGCTATTTTGTGAATGAAAATAGTGCTGATTTGGATGCACCATTTCCATTCACACCATTCTGCGCCATGGGATCTTCCCATTTACTTGTTTTAAGTAAATTCATGAATAAAAAATACTACAACATATGCGACCACAGTGGGTCTCGAACTTTCTTTGGACCCGTACTAATTTTTAGGTGTATAAATTATTTAATTGAACCATTTGGTTTGCCTGAGCAGAATGGTTCGCCTGAGCAAGCCAGGAAAACCAAAGACTTGACAGAATTTACGTCACTGGTAAATGACTGAATGCATGACGCGTAGGACGTAATCATCTTCTTTTTTGAAATAACGTCTGTATTATATAAGATAAGAAAAGATAAGATTTTATAAAACATAACAGATTTCCCGCGACCTCTTGATTTACCAGGAGCCCCCTGGAAATCTCCTGAAATGTTATTAAATGCTATGCCGCCGGTCGAAAAAGTCCTGGAAATTTCCGGACATTATTAAAATCTTTTTAAAGTAACAAAAAAAAATGCTATGCTATTTTGTGAATGAAAATAGTGCGGATTTGGATATATTATTTCCCATTCACAACATGCGGCGCCATGGGATCTTCCCAATTGCTTGATATTAGTAGGTTTTAGCGAATGCGTGAATTCATGAATGAAAAATACTATGAAAATGGCTAATTGACCTTAATTTACGCGATTTTAAGAATATAGATGCACTAATGTAATAATGCTTTAGAAAAAAAATTTGAATGTTAATTTGATTAAATAGACTATAATTAGTATGTTCATGTGCTAAAGCATAAAACTATAATTGCGAAGAGAAGTTCTATAATCTTAGAGTTGAATTCGAGTTTTAGATCTAGATCTAGATCTAGGAATAGACTCAATAGAGAGATGAGTTACCTTTCGTAATCATGTCTAATGAGCGAATAAGCGTAATTTTTTATATTAATTACAGTACTTCTAAAGTCAAACCTGAGAGTAGACTCTATATGTGTATTGTTGTTCTAGTTTCAATAGTCTTACGACACAATAATCTGGAAATACTTATTCTAGTTTGTCATAATATTAAAAGAAGAAGAGAATTAAATAAACACCACTTTCATTCACAAAATAGTGCGGATTGGGATGAACCAATTTCCATTCACACCGCGTGCGTGCGCCAAGTGATCTTTCCAATTACTTGTTGCTCGTTTGACCTTGGTCTTTTGAGAAATATATATATAGATAATTTAAGCGAACGCGTGAATGCAACTGTTAATATAACATTGTTAGTTTAATTTTATTTAGATCTAGATCTTGATTCTTAAAAGAAAATTGAATGCCTTCGTAATCTATAACTAAAAACTCTAAACGTGTGTTAACCTCGATCTTAATCAGTATGTAGGTCAACAACATTCACTTGTATAGTGCGGAATGATGCAAGAGAAGAAATGTTAACACGTATGTAAATTAATGTGTAACAATTTTGTCAAGAGGTATCACTACGCGGCGAGAGTGATGGTTCGCGACTTACGGAAAAGTATTTACATTTAGAACGAACGATTTTATGTAAAAAATGTTTTGTAAACTCAAATTTGAAGGTTAATTAAATTTAATAATGAAATAAATAGACACTAATATGTATATTCATGTGTAAAAGTAAAAAAAATATGTTTTATTGATTGATAGTTAATTTAGATCTAGACATTTTTATCTCTGCGCATGCGTGTGACCCTTCAGTCTTGCATCATCCTCTAGACATAACCTTGTGACCTAGTTTTTGTTAGATAATAATAATAATAATAGGCTTGTCTTCGAGTCCGAAGATTAGTGAGGAATACAGTGTTTCCCGTGGCTGTGCAGTCCCAGCTGTGACCTACATATTTTGCCACATCCAGGGCAAGCAAAACCATTGTCCGCAGGTGGTCGGTTTAGATTTTCTTTTCGTCGTCTGCGTTAGTCCTCGGCGGCAGATTTTCTTTTGGTCTCAAATGTGTATCCCGCGGCCTTTGTGAGTGACCTCCAGCTGTCTCGTTCCGACGCCGCATGCAGCCAGGTGCTCTCCTCTATGTCAGCCAAGGAAAGTTGACGCCTAAGCTGGTCTTTGAAGCGTTTCCGTGGGGCGCCTCTGTTACGTCGGCCACCTTTTAGCTCACCAAAAAAGACTGCCTTTGGCATACGTTCGTCTCCCATACGGGATACGTGCCCTGCCCAGCGTAGCTGTCGGATCATAAGAAGTCCCTCTATACTGTCTCTACCGGCGTTCGCAAGGACATCGCTGTTTGTAGTGCGGTCTTGCCATCGTATGTCCATGATGGAGCGCAAGCACCTTTGGTGAAAGCGCTCAAGGAGTCTTAGCTGTTTTCTATATAGTGTCCATGTCTCAGAGCCATATAGAAGGGTTGAGAGAACCACCGCCTGGTAGACATTTATTTTTGTAGGTAGGCGGAGCGATTTGTTCTTCCAAACTCTCGCCTGAAGGCGTCCAAAAGCGCTATTGGCCCTGGCCAGACGGTTATCAACTTCCCTTGAAAGTGAGGCGTCATTTGACACTATGCTACCAAGATATTGTTAGATACAATAGTCTAATAGACTTGGTCAACTTATTTTTTTTAAGGGTCTTACGTTTGTTTTAGGGCTACAATACATACACTACGGCCTAATTTGGTACCCAAGGAACATTTCTGCCAAGTTTAATCAACATTGGTCAAGCGGTTTTGATTTCCATTCGGCTCATACATACATACATACATACGCATTACTTATCCTTTTATATATAATATATATATATATATATAATATCAGGTGGCCGAGCCTTGCTCGGTTAAATAATTTATAACTAAGAAAGGTAATATACTACTGCTACTGGTGCTACAGCCCATGGAAAGTTATGGCCTGCTCTTACACATCCCTCCATTCATATATCTCCTGGGCCTTTCTTCACCACGCCCTAACGGTAACCCCAAGTTTAGATATCTTGTTCAGTGTGAGAAAGTAAGGAGCAGTAGAGCAGCTGTGTAATCACCATTTCCTTTGTTTTGGTACGGGACATTAGACACTAAAGCATGAACACATGGTCATAATTTTACCAGCAAAATAATAATTATAATAAGGCTTGACATCAAATCCGAAGATTAATGAGGAATCTACACCGCTCTACGCAATTAAAGTGTAAACAATTTATTAAGCACTTAAAACGTAATAACTAATCATACATCGGTACATTTAATTTCATTACTTTCCTTCCATAGTTCTATAATAAATCAATCTTCAATAAGATGGTGCGCAAATGTTTAATT
Organism: Biomphalaria straminea; assembly: GCA_021533235.1. Taxonomy (NCBI): domain Eukaryota; kingdom Metazoa; phylum Mollusca; class Gastropoda; family Planorbidae; genus Biomphalaria; species Biomphalaria straminea. Next base: position 22,361 of record JADKLZ010027675.1, on the reverse strand, counting down.
AGGTCCATTGATACTTTAAAACTCGTTCTTGTTTGCATTGTAAGCCTAGTGACGTAAGCAGCGTTTTTCCCGTTTACGTCATGGAAAACTTTCATTCATAAATTTTCCATTTCATTCATAAATTATTCTGACCAAAATTAAATTGAGACATTTTCATATCGAAATAACGGTCGAACTCGAGTTTTCCCGATGTGGCCAATGAGTTCAGATTTTTTTTCTCACTAATACGCACATACCTTGAAATTTTAAAGAAAATCGTTAGAGCCGTTTTCGAAATAAAATGTGGCGGCGATAGTTAAATTATACCTAGTGTGACAAAAATAAATTTCGCCCACTTATGGTATCACTCGATAAAAGGGATTTAATTAATTTATTTTAGTGTTCCATCTTATTCACGTAAATTTGGCACACCTACAACAAAAGGCCCTATTACCACCACCCCCTTTTTCTCTAGGCATCCGTGTCACGATGTAATTTCTTAATCTGACACACGTCTAGCACATTCTTTATCGACAAGAATAAACACGCTTCTAAATATCTTGACCTAACATCCTGCCGCACCCCCTTTCGGGGGACGGGTCAATTCAAATGGACCCTCTTCAAATCGACACCTAGATAATATCGTGGTCGTCGGACCATCTTGGAAAATCGCGAGTTGACCATATTTGTCTGTGGACGGGCAGTCTAGACACGAGGCGGCCCGTGTTTGCTTATCTTATCGATACACGAGGTCAAGCGGAAATTCTTTGTCTAGGCAAATCAGGCAGTCTGTCACATTTGAAGGTATGTCTGTCCCCATTAGCCCCTCCTCCTCACCCACGTTTGCAGGAGAGATATAATTTCCTATTTTCTTGTCATTCTCATTCTGAGGAGCAGAGAGAAAGGATACACTTCTCGGTCTTGAGCTTTACGAGCGTACTCACAAGAGTCCGACCAACAACCGCATGCCAGAAGACCCGCCCCTGCAGCTACGTATAGTTGGACTGTCCCGTGTGCTAGGACCGATCACGCCAGCCCACCCACAGACAACTCAGCATCAGCCACGCCGGTCTCGTCAGAGCAGCATAGGACTTAAAGCTAAGCAACCAGCCTAATGACACTCAGACCACTTGATTCTCATATCTTATGATGATAGTCTCATCTATGTAAATAATTAGGCCCAGCCCTAACACTGTACAGCATTTTACCTTTTACTTATTTTCATTCTTATTAATTAAACTGTACATATCTTTTTTACATAAAAAGCATTTGTTGCCTGCATTCATAAAACTGTGCCTGTTGTCCTTATGTGCAAGTTAAGGTCCTCAAATTATCTAAACCCCCTAGACACCTAAACGGCCACCATCTTTGACCTACTTGTCACACCTAAAGAGGATGATTGATGAGAATATTTACCTAATATAAGAAGGAAATGAGTTGGCTGTATGTCTATTTTCTGTTGCCCCTGACGAGTCCTCCGACATAGGCCTATCAATATTTTGAGCGGTATCATAATTGTGGTATTTATTCGCGATAAAAACAACAGTTTTGAAATCAGGAAAGTAGTAGCTATTAGGAGCATGCATCCTATCGCCAGTGACGAAACACTAACAAAAAGTTTCAACCATCACATACAATCTTTTCCCCTTGCAACCGGATATTTAAAAGTAGTTTAGGATAAACTTCTTATGAATTAATGTAAATACTAGATTCACGGGTTTCTAATGAGAATTGGTTTATTGTATAATTCTCTTTTTTTTTTCCTTCTTCGTCATGTGGCCCTCGACTCGAGTGTCGGATATTAAAGTGGCCCGCCGTCCGAGTGAGGTTGAGCATCACTGCTCCAAAAGATATCTCATCGGTCCGAAGATTCTGTGGCATGGTTCAATATCTTGCAAGATTTGTTCCAGACCTGTCGACAGATTTACTGCCGATAACAGAGTTGACGAGAAAGAACACACCATTTGTTTGGTCTGATCAATGCACACGAGCTTTCATCAAGATAAAACAGAAAATATCGAATCATGGCAAACTGATATATTTTGATCCTAACAAAGAGCAGATAGTAGCCAAAATGGGTTGGGAGCAGCGTTATTACAAGATGGCAGTCCAATAACATATGCTTCTAGATCATTAACTGATACTCAGAAAAGATGGGCACAGATTGAAAAAAAAATTGTTGTATGGCAGGACAGTTATAGTTCAGAATGACCATAAACCACTGGAAAACATCCTTCAAAAACCACTTAGTTCTGCTCCAAGAAGGCTACAAAGTCTAATGATGCGCCGTTATCGTTACGATATCCAGTTTCAATATGTCAAAGGCGAAAGTTTGTTCATAGCCGATGCTTAGAGTAGATACCCATCAGAGGAAAAGAGTGATATACCTGATGTTTGTGTGAACTCAGTAGGATTGACCATACCAGATGCAGTGCTGGAGAAAGTCAGAATCGAGACAAAAAAAGATAAAACGATGCAAACACTTATCCAGTATATCCTAAACGGATAGCCAGACAAGCATAGTAGTCTACCTGAATTCAAAAAATATTTTTCGCTAAGAGACATGTTAACATAAGAAGACGGACTCTTGTTGAAAGGAGAACAAATAATCATACCGATATCACTTCGCAAGGAAATAGAAGAAAAACTCCATGCAGCACATCTGGGAATAGACTTAATGAAAAGAAGAGCAAAAGAAACATTTTTCTGGCCTGGATTATTAGCTAGAATAAAGGAAACAGCCAACTCATGCTACATTTGTCAGAAATACAAACCAGCAAATCAGAGAGAAGAATTAATACAGCACGAAATAGGCGATAATCCGTGGGACAAGATTGAAATTGATTTGTTCCAAATGTGTGACCAACAATATCTAGTTATAGTGGACTATTATTCAAATTTCATAGAGGTAGAAAACATGCAGTTGACAACAACACATGCAATTATAAAGAAACTGAAAGTTTTATTTGCACGATATGGGGTGCCGAAAATCTGTATATCTGATTCTGGACCTCAGTTCACATCGGAATATTTTTCCAAATTTATGATGGAATGGGGAGTGACTCATTTGAAATCCTTCCCAGGACACCATCAATCCAATGGAAAGGCTGAGTCAGCAGTTTAAATTTTTGAAGAACATAATGAAGAAATGTAGAGAATCAAAGTCAGATGATTATGAAGCTCTTCTGGAATTTGGAAATACTACAAGGCAAGAAACAAATCTAAGCCCAGCTCAGATGTTTTTTGGTCGGATGACTCGAAAACTGATACCAAGCAAAAGGAGTAACATTAAGATTTCTACATGTCAAGAGAACATTATGACACGGAAAGAAAAACATCAGATGAGTGTAAAAACATCTTATGATAAGAGGTCAAGAAATTTAAGTCAGCTGAGATCTGGACAGCTGGTCTACTTCCAATCTCCGAATGACCCTACATGGAGACGTAGAAGAATCCAGTCTCAAGTCAACCAGAGAGCATACATTATTCGAGGTGACAATGGTGCATTGTACCAAAGAAACAGAGTGCATATCAACCCGAACAGAGAAACAGAACAACAAGATATATTCCCCGATACTGATGACAATTTACAGGACAATAGAACTCAGAATGAACACATACGCCACTCATCAACTCATCATTCCCTGCGACCAAGGGATCAGTTGAAGAAACCGACAAGATTCAATGACTATGTGTCTTAATAAACTATTGAATGTTGATTTTTAGATTTGATATGTTTCATAATTATTGAAGCGTTTATATGTATATGATATTTTGTTGTTTATGTTGTTGTGGTTTTGTTTTATTTTTTTTATGATATTCCCTGAAATGTTTTTTTTTAAAGAAAAAGGAGATGTTGATATGGTGCGCAAATATGCACGCGTTCAATATAATAAATGTTCATTCTTCGCCATGACACGAATAGTTGTTGTTTACTTATTAATGTCTGCGGAACATACATAATAATTAACATCTAGTCTTGATCTAATTGCAGCATATTGTTCGCCTGATTCCTAAACGTGTAAATAGGACAGCTAAAAGTGGAAATTATTAATTGCAGATTTATCAGTTGGAAGAATGATGAAGAGTACAGTTGATTCTTAGCATTAGAAATAGTTACTCTAACTGAATGCCAGTAGCTGGGCAGAGATAACGACGTGGATGTAAATCTTAATTTAGCTTTATATTGATAATCATAAGTTCATCCTTGTCATTGACAAGATGTTCTGTAGTCATAAGTAGTGGACTTGGAATTGGAAGAGAAAAGAACAAGGGAATTCACTCTCGAGAAATTCATCCGCTTTTACGTTACACTCATAGACATAAATAAATATAGACTGGAAAAAGGAAATAACTTCATGTAACTTGAAAGCATGTATATCTATTGTATTCGAATTTCCGAATTATGAAAAATTACAAAATTGTATATCTTCAGTCTTAGAGATTAAACAAAATTTATGGACATAAAATAAAATACACACAATTGCAATTCACACATATTTGTTTCATAAAACTCTCTTATTTGCCAGCTATATTTATGTATGTCTATTGTTATACCGCACTCCATTATCGAATCGAAAGGTCTTCAATATAGGATTTGAATCGATATAGTTGAAAGGTTTTACTTTATAAAAAATAATTATTAACTATAGACTGTTATGGCTAAGGACACTTATACAGATATAATTATAAAATGTATATTGATCTAAATCCATCAAATATTTTTGCATAAGTATCTTGGGTGGTTATCTAGCTATAGTCACTCATAGTGTCTGCTTTAGATAAACCTTTGATAGAATACTTAACACAGTACTTCTTCGGAGGGAGCTCTATTTGAAATCTTTATTCAGGAATAGTTAGAAGAGACTTATTATTGATGAAAGATTCTTTAAGTCAAAATAAAACAGCTAAATATTTTTTTTTTGAAAATTTATTTTTTTAAAGGATACAAACAAGACCAGGCTTGAATAATGCTGGTCCATGGGTGAATTCGACGGGGCCTACCTCTACGTTTTTGTGGTAACACAAACTCTGTTTGTTATCTTGTTTTTTGTTGTCATTAAAAAAGTGCTTTTAGCTCATTATTTGCTTAATGCTTTTAAATTGTACAATGTATGTTTATTTAAATTAGTTTTTAATTTAATGAAAAAATACAGTGTAAACTACTAATAAACTCAAAGTCTGATGTAAAAACAAACAAAAAATAAACTTACTATTGGGCAAGTAAAGTTTCCAGACTTTGGGTCATAAGCGTTACCAACGTTAGTAAGAACTTTGTCAAAAATGATTATCTCACCAGTAGCAATCTGACGATCCATATTTAATAATGAAGAGAAACCAACAGCAACTGTATAGAAGAGATAGATTTATTCATTAGTATTTAGTTATTGTATTAGTTAACATTGGTTACAAACAGGCTTTTCCTTATAATAAATTAAATAAGACAATATATTCTGTAAATGATCTGTAGTTTCTATTGTAGAACAGATGCAAATTAGAAAAAAAATAATAGTAACTTTGAAACATTTAAGAATATGCATTGTAGCGCTTATATATTATAAATTCTATTCGTTTATTTACTATTGCTGATGTGTATATTAAAAACGGTATATATTTTTATGAAAAAGAACCTGCCCACGTATTTGTTTATAAAAACTTTTTTTTTTCAGAAAATTAAAAGTAGCAATTGCACCAGTAGGAACTCAGCCTCGTAGAGAAGGGCTTTGATCCAGCGGACACCCAACGTTTTGTCTCAAGGTTCCCGTATCAATCAAACACCGATAAAGATACCGTACCGTCTACACGGCACCCTGCGCAACAAAGGTGGTTTTGCCTGTTATAAGCTGTCGAAGGCTACCGTGGGTAATAAGCCTTGACAAGCTTCAAAATATTATGATGTTTCTTCCCTTTTAAACTTGACGGTCGTACCATACAAAACAAGATTACAAAGAGAGTTTGTGTGATACACAAACTCAGAGGCGGCCCCCGTCGAATCGGATCCCTTTCAGATCCGCCTATTCGCAAGATGTTTCGGATGTTCCTTCTAAGTCCCTGGCTCAATTCCTGTATTCTCCCATCCTTAAACTATCGCAATATTTCTGAAAGAACAGTAAAGGTAAAATCATATTTTCAAAAGCCTTTAGTGTTTTTTTCTAACCGTTACGGACAGACCAACCAACAGACAAAACGACAAAAATATGCTTGTTTCATTCTAATGGGGGCATTAAACATTTTTATTTTTAAAAATCTGATTTTTTTAAACAAAATAAGAAATTAGTTTAGAATCATGTCATTGCCGGGCTTTACGCTAGTACACAAAAGTCGCTGCTAAAAGTTCATTTTAAAAAAATCTGCTTGATATCAAGATGTCATGATCATTTCTTATAATAACATTTCCTCACTTACATTTACTTAATTGTTTTAGAATTGGTGTTTTGTTATTAAAAAATCGCTTGCATAATTAATTTTATAAATTACACGGTTTGCTTTTAGAAAACTAAAAGTAGCCATTGCACCTAAACTTTTCAAGCCGCATTTAATGGTGAAAAAATATTTTTCGTATCTCTTCTAGTTTTGGCGCACTGAGTTTGAGAGACGGACAGACGGACAGACAGAAAGAAATTTATTTTAAAAATGTGTTTGATATCTACATGCCAAGAGCATTTCATATAGTAACATTTCCTCCCTTAGATTTACGTACTTGCTATACAATTGGTGTTTTATTTTTAAAAAATCGCTAGCATAATATTTTTTTTATAAATTAAACGGTTTGCTTTTAGAAAACTAAAAGTAGCCGTTGCACCTAAACTTTTCAAGCCGCATTTAATGATGAAAAAATATTTTTCGTATCTCTTCTAGTTTTGGCGCCATCGGACAGACGGACAGACGGACATTTTGCACAAATCTAATAGCGGGGGCCGCTAAAAAAAAAAAGCGGCTTTTCAACTTTCGGAGGATGATAATAAATGTGAAACATATTATTTCCACCACTTTTACGCCTATGGTATTTACTATTTCTAAAACTGTCACTAAGCGTTTGAACAGTCTACCTGATTGTGTGTTTCTAACACTCAGGCATAGAATCAACAATGTAGTTAAGAACTTCATTTTCTATCTTAAGAACTAATGCTAAGAATGACTCTTTCTCTTAGTTCTATCATACATATAGCACAAAATGTTTATATATATATAGATGTATGTCTCAATACACGAACACCTGTGCCACATTGCCAAGTATGTTATTTAAATGAGGTTTAAACAAAATATTGGCGTAGCAACCTTGGTCAGAAAGGGGGTTCAATGAAACACGACCCATGACAAAAAATAATTTATTTATTTTGAGTTTGATACGATGTTGGTCTAGAAATGGTCTAAAAAGCATATTTTAATTTGATAAATATGTTAATTGTAATTCATTTGAGTTTTTCAAAAGGTCAAGAACACTAAACATCATCAATCATGTCATATTGTTAAGTCCGGACCCAGGAGCATCTCGCTACGCCGCTGCTACATAAAGTTGTGAGTCATAGGTCTAATGCAAGGGTTAGCAACCTTTTTCAAGCGAAGGCCGCATTAATAAAATTTGGGAACTAGACGGGCCGCATATATATATATATGTATGTAAACATGAAGTCTGTCTTCAACTCTTCATTAGAGATATTACGAAAGGGTCATAGTCAATGACAATCAAGGAACCTTATGATTGCAAAGTAAATATGCTACATCTTTGTTACCAGACATCAGAATGTTTTTATTCCAAATCTTCACATACTTTTCGGAACTGCCAGTCGGGACGGCCTTGGATAATTGGAGGCCGTAGGCGAAGTAAAATTTGTGGCCCCGAATAAAATAATAATATACAAAATTAATGGAAAAAAATAATATTTGCAATTTATTAAAGATCTAGTGTGCTTCAAACAATAACATTGAGTACAAGTTTCGCAATTCCTTTTCTATAATATGAAACTATAGTTCCTGAGCGAGCCAATTAACAATTATGAACCTTTGTAGACATATTTTGACTATGCCTAGAGACAGAATTTAATTATAACAATAATTGTTTATGACTACCTTCATATTAACTGAATTAATGTAGCTATGTGTAATCTTTCCAGTTACTAATTTATGGTTGAGATATTTTCTTTATATCATTAAAAAAAAAGTTCTCAATTAAAGCTCCATCAGTTGTTACCCTAGCCATTTTGTACAAGCCAACCCAACTCTTTCAAAATACTTATCCATAGCATTTTATAAATACTTGACAGGACTTTTTTTTAAATGAAATTATATAGATTTAGTATTGCTATCTATATATATATATATATTCCTCTAAGTCTAAGGTCAAACAACAACATGCAACAACAAGCAAGCAACAACAAGTAAATAGGGAAGATCCTATGGCGTACGCACCACGGTGTGAATGGACCCAATCCGCACTGTTTCATTCACAAAATAGCATAGACATAAACAAATAGACATAAATAAATATAGACCGGAAAAAGGAAGTAACTACGTGTAACTTGAAAACACATGTATATATATCTACTATTGAATTATGATTTCTAAATTATGAAAAAAAATATTGCATGATCCTCAGTCTTAGAGATTAAACACAATTTAAAGACATAGATTCTAGACATAAAATGAAGTACAATGCACAAATATTTCTTTCATAAAACTCTCTTATGAATTTGTGTATTGAATGGAAGGGAGGTTTAAAAAAGGGGAAGCCGGAAGAGATTATAGGCCTATTGTGTCGTAAGACTCTTGAAACTAATCTAGATCGACATTTAATAATTTCCGGAGATTTTAAGGACTTTTTCGTAGGCCTATATTTAATAACATTTCATGAGATTTCCAGGGGCTTCTGGTAAATCAAGTCCAAGAGGCCACGGGAAATCTGTTATATGCTATAAAATGGTTTAATTTAATAATTTATACACCTTAAAATTAGCACGGGTCCATAGACATAAATAAATATAGACTGGAAAAAGGAATAGGTCCAATGAAAGTGCGGGACCCACTGCGGTCGCATATTTTGCAGTGCCGAAGGCCTGCCCTGGAAAATAGCGGCGTATGCTATGCCGCCGGTCGTCAAGAGGCCGCGGGAAATCTGTTATATGTTATAAAATGGTTCAATTTAATAATTTATACACCTAAAATTTAGCACGGGTCCAAAGAAAGTGCGGGACCCACTGTGGTCGCATATGTTGCAGTGCCTAAGGCCTGCCCTGGAAAATAGCGGCGTATGCTATGCCGCAGGTCGACTAGTTAAATATAATCTTCGTTATTTGATTCTTCAAAACTCTTTAGAAAGAGACAATGTTTATTTATTACAAGTGATACGAATCAAAAGTTTCAATAATGTCTATAGATTTTTACAATGATTTATTTAGGCTTTCGCGGGCCGCATAAAATACTTCGGCGGGTGACCCAAAAGTACATTTAAAGTTATTATGTAGACTTTTTTTTAATTTGACACAAGACCAAAGCTGAAATTCGTCCAACTTCGTTTTATCTACTAACATAACTGTAAACAGTTTAATCTCTCAGATGCAAATATTATAATCTTTCAACATTAAAAACATGGTACATCTATCTATATCAATATATCTAATTCTCTTCATGGCTCAAAAGTTTGAACATCACGTAAAGGAAAGAGCACTCTTTTATTTCTACAAGACGTACTAGAGTTACCTAACGACAAAACAAAAAAAGAGGGAAGGGGGAGAACGAGTTGTATTCACACTTCAGAAAATAGCAGGGCCGGTCTTCACAGCTGTAAACAAGAAAGAAAGATCACTCTTTTTTTTTTTCCTGCCCCACGTATTTTTAGCAACGAAAACAAAATTTGGGGTGTAGGGGAGAGAACAAATAATCTAATCTCTATTCAACCGTCACTAAATAGCAGGGCCAGACTCATTCCAAGTTGTTGTATTAGAAAATAAATTCGTCTTTGCAATTTTATTCACTGTGCGCAATAGTATGAACTACTCTAAAAGCCTTGCTTGTAGCGAAGTCATATTGTTATGACATGATTAGAACATAGTTTTATTTCGGGGATAATTAAGGGATGAGTTTTCATTAGTGACGGAAATGACGATAGGTGGAATTAAAAAATAAGGAAAAGAGATTGACGCTAACAAAAAACAAGACGCTTTTTGAGATACAAGACAAGACACTATACTCGAACGACAAAGACGGGTCCCTTCTTGAACATTAAAGTTCATTTTATTGTTGAAGCAGCGTCGACTCATTATATCATTGTTCGGCCTTCATTGGTGGTTTGATTTGTGACAGTTTGTCTTTCAACACCGTGAATAGGCCCACAACAATATAATATATCATAAAAGTAAGTTGAATGCCCTACACAGATCATGCTCAAAAGCAGTTGCGTAGCATCCATGGCGCGAACGGGTTCAATGAACCCGGGCCAACTACCATTTAGGGGCCCACTCCACATTGTGCCAGTGTCAGATTTACCGATATGCAACATTTGGGCCTTCAAGAAATATTTAGTAGCTATATATAATATCCGGAGTTATATGGGGCTCCAAAACGGCCTCTTTTCTCAAACAGCTTAATGCCTTTTCAACTCTAAAAACGGCACTGTATGGCGCGTGGGGGTTTCATTGCGCCAAGGCCCATGACTGACGACCAATTGTGACCTACAAATTCTCTTAGGGGTAATAACAACGTGGGAGAAAAATAATTAAAATTTTGTTTAAAGAGTTTTATAATATGCAAAATTTCCAAAACATATCTTATACGTCAAGTCTAATTTTATTTTCAAAACGTTAATCTATGTACAGGCCACCATCATAGCTATAATATAAGCAATTGCTTTCATCACGTTTATTGTAATGGTGGTGACATGTGGGACCCATTCTTTCATTTGGTTTTTCCCATCTATTTAAATAAAACCGTTTATATTATAACCTTTTTTTTTCCAGAGTTTTTTTATTTCATTTTTCTATTACCATAAGTTTATACTAAACAATATGTACTACTAGACCAGTGGCGTAGCATCCATGGAATAAGTAATAACATATTCTGTTACACAGGTAATCTTTTAAGATGTTGAATTTTTGAACTACTTACCGTGAACGAATAGGGGAGAAGGTTAATAAAAATATTTCAAGATAGAGCGATGATTTATTTATCACGGACTAGTATCTTTTACTTGAATGGCTGCCTTGTCGTTATTTATGTGCACTGGACTGTCGTTAGGACTGTCTCGCGTTTATACCCTAGGACAGAATCAATGTTGTTTGTTTTCCAACCAAATAAAAAACAGCTAACTAATGAGTTAACTTCATCAACAACTTGCCAAACTACAGACAACATGAAACAGTGAGAACGGTGGATGGTGTAAACACAGAGTACATTGAAGAAGTTGACCGGCTCTAGCCGGCATGCCGGCAAAATCAAAGTAAAAAAAAAAGCTTGCGAGCAAACGTCAGTCAGAACGATTGCCGGCTCGGTATCGGACTTTTTTTTTTTTTTCACTTGCGATAACGTTTAGGTCTTTCAAACTTAAAAATGAATAAGTCGAATTCAAAGAAAGACTGGAAGTTACATTTCTAAAGTTACGGCGCATGCGTTTATTTCCGTACTTTCACTTTATATTAAAAACGTAAACAAAAGTTAGAACCAAATCCGTAAGGCGCCGGCATGCGACGCTTTAGTTAGTAAGTAGATCTAATTCCAGTAAGTTTGATCTGATCTGCCGTCATAACATCTTCTTTAAAAAAAATGAAACCAGACCTAATGTGTAGGCAGGGGCGTAGCTAGGGGTTCGGGGGCCCGGAGGACCGACCTCTTTGGGGGCCCCTTTCATTTTGACTTTCGATACATGACATGATATAATGTACGCAAAAAATATATATGACCAATATCAAATTGATTCAGTATATCAGTAAATTTGACCAAAACAATTAATCATTAAGACTCTTTTGATGAATAATACCGTTGTTTATTAGCAAAATAATGCACAAGTGATAAATCTCGATTCATATCGATTCATGTGGTGCATTCTGTGCAGCAAGGACATCTATAACATCATCTACATCAGGGGTGGGCAACCTTTTTCAACCGAGGGCCGCATTTATACAATTTGGGGATTAGGCGGGCCGCATATATATCATATGAATGGCAAAGTGAAGTTGGTGGTCCCGAAAAAAATAGAAAAATACAAAATAAAGTGAAGAAGCTAAAATTATAGAATTTCACTATTCCTTCTCTATAATTACTCAGTGCATGTTCCCCAACAATTACGTACCTTGGCAGCGGCTTACATTACCTATGCCTAAGGACAGCCCTGTGAATCTTTTTAACTCTTTTACTAGTATTCCCTCTTATTTCACTCGAATTCAATGTAGCTTTGTGTAAAGTTTGAAGTTACTAAATTATGGTTGGGATATTTATTTTGTTTTTACTAAAAAGGTTTTTCTCAGTCAAAGCTCCATCAGTTGTTACCCTTGCCATCATTACAAGCCAACCCAACTCTTTCAACACATTTCTTCATAGCATTGAATAAATAAATACTGGCCTGGGCTTATAAGTTTTACTGAATTTATGGAAATACTGCTTTTAAATATAATCTTCGTTTTTTTTATAACTTTTTAGAAGGAAGTTTAGAGACAATGTTTCTTTAGCCTCATTATTCTAAGTGATAAGAATCAAAAGTTTCAATAATTTCTCTATATATTTACCATTATTTATTTTTAATATACTTGCATTTTTAATATGTGTAATGTGTGGGCACACTTGATTTATTTAGGTTTTCGCGGGCCGCATAAAACACTTCGGCGGGCCGCATGTGGCCTGCGGTCCGTAATTTGCCCACCCCTGATCTACATCGATACTTTCTAGTATTTGTGACTTCACTGACCTTAAAGCCATGATAAGCCTTTCTTGCGTCATTGTGCTCCTGGGATAGTTTTTGTTTTTTAGAGTGACGCAATGGTAGTGGCCTGATTTAGCGGTACGGTATTAAGAGGATGTTGCAAAGGTTTGAACCTTTTTGGTGATTGCATTACTAGTTTGTTGATGAAAAGTGCTCGTGCATCAGTGACATTATTGAAAAAGCGATTTGCCATTTTTTTTCATCATACAAACAGTAAAAAATAACAGTTTGTCATCATCCAACACGTGTCTTGGTCCAAGAAGAAACCAAAAGGTATCCATTTTCTTTCCAGCCTTTGTAATCTGTCCTTCATCCCCGTATGAGTCTGTCCAGCTGTTCTGTCGCAACACGTTTGAATTGCAGCTCTATTGACAGTCCTACTGAGTCCTACATTAGAACTCAACTTCCCATCAAGTCTTTTCTTTCTTCTGGTTGTTGTGATTACAGAGAATCCATAGTATTCACTACCTTCTTTTGCTTTTTCGTTGGATTGGGTGATCAGTTTCCTCCGTTTCTCACCATTTTGCAGAAAGCATGAATGAGTTTCAATTTATGTATTGTTTATGTTTTGTGCGAAAGCACAAAGATTGAAGACATAAATTAGTGGAAAAGATCCATATCTTGCTATGCTCGAGTATAGAAATATTCCGATAAGCATCACAACTGCTGATAAGTAGAAGACTCAGGGACATCATTCCAACTGATCTCAAACTATTGAAACCATCGGTAACTTAAAATGCAGAGACATTACTCAACGAACGACAGATGAAAAGCAAAGTGAAATACGATGCAAATGTAAGACTACCTAAAGGTTATTTTGTCGGAGAGAAAGTGACAGTTCATCTAGGACAAACATAGCAGAAAGCAGTTGTCATTTAAACAAACATTCATCACCCAGATCTTACAACATAAACAAACGATGGAAAAACATACAGAAGAAATCAACGCTTTTTGAACAAGAGTTTCGATGAAGATATCTCTGTGCACTATGATACCGATGAAGACAACGATCAGTAAACTGTAAGAACAAAAGAAACAGTTATCAACGTCTAGAGAACTTGTTGTGCCAGTCAAGACTGCCAGAAGTGGTCGAATTGTTAAAGTTCCTAGTAGATATCAGTCTTAAGAACATTAAAAAGAAGGATGTGATAATAACTTCAAAAGGAAGGATCTCTGGGGTTAATTTGAAAAAAAAAAGTTGAACAATTCATGTACAGTTACAAAAAAGGTGACAATTGTTGGATCTATCTCAGCAGAATGAGTTTAGAGGTGATTATCACAGTTCAGAAATGTTGCTTTTGGATTTATGCCTAACAGACGTATGCGCAGGCCAGATAGTCGGCCACTCATTGTGGCTGCGTTATCATAGGTTTAGCTTTTGCGTCACTCTGTTTTGTAGCCCCACTCTCGTCAACTCGGCATGGGGGAAGTTCCCATAGAAAGAATAAACATTTTTTTTATTTCACTAATAAAAAAAATGCTATGATTGTGAAATTTCCTCTGACGAAAAGACGTACATTTGTTGTTGTTTTTATTCATTTTACCAACTTTGCAATTCACTCTTTTATCACTCATAACAACGATTTTTTTTTATTTAGAAAAGCCTTTTTCCATTTGATTGCGGATAGATGAATAGAGGGGTAAAAAACTCGAGTGTGAAGTTAATTCTGAAATTACAGAATTACAGAAGCCAAACCCGAATAATGGACAATTCTAGCATTGTTAAGAATAACTATTGGATCTGTTATACTCGTTGCTGTAAATTCTGCTTCAAGGTTAATTAGCGTAGCCTTAAAATACTCGCCATTTAAATCTATTATTAGTAAATGTAACAAGATACCTGGAATTCCCTGTATACAGGGGCGGACCTAGCAGCGCGACGGGCCCTGGACCCTAGTCTTGTGCTGAGCTCGGAGCCGTAAGGGTAGACTATATATAAACCGTACCACATCACGCTAACGGGCTATTCCGTCTTAACGCTGTCATTGGCCTCCAACAATAACAATTCTGTATGTCCGCTTTTAACACTGTGGGCCTTATTTTTATTATAAAACAGAATATTACTTAGGTACGGTTTGCCTACTGTTGCATATACTTCACAGTTATTGTTCTGCATAAAAGATTTTCTTTGAAGTTTAAAAAGTTTAAAAGAAAAATACTCCCATGGCCTCAAGATGTCTATGCACAGAAACATATAAAACACTTAGCCGAAAGTAATCAATACATAGAGGTTATGTTTGTATTCAAACATCGACGTCTAATCGGATTTTATTAGGAAAATGTGTAGTGATCAAGTTTGTTACAATAAAATCTCCGATCGCGGGGCCCCCACAGACGCTCAACTTGCCACCTCTAAGGCCTCTACTGCTGTATATCATACAGTTTTATTCGTGGCAACAAAGAGAGCAATATTCTTTGATTTTGCTGCAAGAACATGTTTGATCTCTTTAATCGGCAACAAATCTATTAAAGATTTGTATTATAAAATGTAAAACTGACTTTAAAAAAACAACAACTTCGATCTCTGTGGGAAAAAAAATAGTTTAAAATTTCAACAAAGTCAACGTACAGATAGACCTAGATCTAGATTTAGTATTTGATATAAGTATAATCCATAAATGTTGAAAAAAAAATACACCCGTTGACACTATTTGTCAATCAAATATATTAATTTATGTATTTTGAAACACCCATTTGGGCCCCCCCTAGGCGGGGGCCCGGGGGGATTTCAAAAACCTCCCCCCTCCCCCCTACGCTACGCCACTGTGTGTAGGCTACACCCCTCCATCCCTCCCTCACCTTAAATCTTATTGTAACAGTAAGACCAGTAAGAGTGACTTCGCGTGGAAAGTCCGTAAATCATCTATTAGATGCTAGTAGACAATAGTAGGCCTACATACCGGTATCTAGAGTTAGATCTAATTTAGATCTAGTGAATATAATTTGCTCTTAACCTGAGAACTCCGTGAATTTTAGTCAATTTAATGATCTCGATTCAGCTAACGTCTAGATTACTCTAGAAATACGATAGATTCTACAATATTCTACATTTATCTTATTTATATGCTAAATCACTAGAACTAGAATCTAGTGACGATAATTCGTGCACAGCCTTGAAAAGTCCGCAAATTTAAGAGACTTAGATCTATAATAGAGTCTAGATTTTGATTTACGTTAGAGTTAGTGAAGATAATTCTCGCACAGCCGCAATAAAGTCCGCGAATTTAATGACTTAGATCTAGACTCTAGATTTACGCTAAATAACTAGAATCTAGTAAAATAATTACTAACCCAGTGAAGCCGTGTAAAGTCCGTGAATTTTAGTGATTTAGAATTAGATTCTATAGAGTCTATTATAGATTCTAAATCTAAGAGATACAGTGAAGATATTTGCACACAATCGTGAAAAGTTAGTGAATTTTAGTGACTTAGAATTAGATCATGTGTCTATTATAGATCTACTGTAGATTTAATGAAAATATTTCGCACACATCTGTGAAAAGTCTATAGAATAAGTTATTTTTTCGGGTAGTTAAAGTAAGGATAGCTACACAGATCTAGTTTAAAAATAAATTCTGCTTCTTCAAATGCCCACCATGACTCTTAGTATCTATGACACAAACGAATGGGACACGAACACACATAATATATGCAATATCATATAGTTCATCCTTTAAAAGAAAACCTCTTAAAATCTCCTAAATTTTGTCATGGAAAAGTGCTACTAACCCTGTATATATATATATATATATATTAACGTTTTATTTATGTCGTGAAGATATAAAAGGCATCATGCTTGCAGGTTTTTTGGGGTTGCCGCCCCCCCCCCCCTTGCAGGCAAAATGGGGTTCCGTTGCTTGCATCCATGTATACCCAAATTGGCAGTTCTTCGTTAATTTATTTTTTGGTTCTATTAAAACATATAAAAGATATAGTTATGAATATATCACTATTAGCAAAATCAGTCAAATGAGTTGTTACTTTTGCAACTCAACATTATGGCTGGTAAAAAGGAAGAACTCCACAATACTGTGAAGAATTGAAAAATGAGTCGGATAGGTCATAATGTATTTACTAATTTAGCAACACTAGCTGCAAAAAAAAAATCGTTCAAGATATAGATCTAGATTCTAGATCTACAGTTGAGGAAGCACGAAAAAAAAGGTTGTCCAAATAAAACTGCCTGGACAGCGAAAAAGAATGGACGGCCTCTATCTTCATGATATCTTGTTATTAACTGCTGACTGGGAAAAGTTGAGGATTTGATTACGCGGGACAGATGATACTGATGAAATATCCATAAAAAAGGTTCCAGATTTTGTGTAAAATACCCAAATGAGGAAGTACTGGAAACATCTCTTTTTACCAAGTGGCCTTAAAAAAATTTTGTGACGATCTCTTATTCAGGGTAATTTTATCTATTTTATCAAAAAGTCAGAAAATGGATAACGTTTCTACAGATCTAATAAAATATAGTAAACGGAAGTTTTACTCTCAATGCAGGTCGATCCATGTGGCTCGCCGAGTAAATTTCTTCTTTGGCATCATCACTGATTTTTCAAATCGTACGGTGCCCGAAAAAGGATGCGCGACGGCACTCTGATCATAAAATCTCGAAGCTGGTGTTCCATTAGTATAGTTCCATGGTTTGACCATTTACTTAGAGGATTATATATATAGATTGAATATTGTGGTCTTGAATTTTATCGTAATCGTTAAGGTGTATTTATAAGTTAAATTACATCAGTGAAAATCATCCTAGACGAATGGCTGAGCTGATAATGAGTATGTATGTGCGAATGACCGAAAGTGTGCTAGTCTTTAGATAAGGACAGAGGCCAGTGTGTGATATATGCGATGAAGAATCATAAAGTTCTGTGTTCGTCTTGACCAAGTTTTCAAAAGTTCTGTAATTACAGTTGAGACTTCGTGAGAAAGTAAGGTAGTTTGTATAGAGCAAGATAGAATTCAAAGACGTAACCTATAAGACTGTATTAAGCTAAGACAGTGTGTCTGTAACTAAGAAGGTATTTATTTAACGTAGACTTTGGTTCTAAAACATAGACTCTATGTCTATTACTGTGTCGGAATGACTACATGACAGTCTGTGTATATACACGCCTGTTTAGCATGCCCAGAGACGTAGGAACATATCGAATGAACATTTTGTTGTATGCTAGTTGTATTCGTCTTGACCGAGTTATATTAAATGTTTTCTTATGACAGCTGGGATGGATTTTTCCACTTTGCACCGAAATTTTTATAGGGCCGGATTTGGCCCGCGTCCCTTATTTATTCATCACACTAAATTTGTATCCGCCAAAAATTTAGTTTGCTGGAATCGAAAAGCAATGCATTTCAAAAGCATATATGATTGCTACAAGTATCAGGCCACTATATATTATAGTTACATAGTTATGAACAGTTGAAGATACATGAATCCATTTTTTTCTTCAAGCACAATATTTTAAAATATTTTTTTAGAGATTTTCTTTGGTTTAGTTTCAATGGCCTTCGCATGAAACCCATTCTTGGCCGAGATTGGTACAATTCACTATTCTTTATTACTCGAAGATGGCTAACTTTGAAAAGCTGATCACTATGTTGAGTTTTAAACTCAAAACCACCTTGGTTGCGCTGGTGCAAGTGTTGGTTTAGTGTTAAAATAAACAGAATTAAAGATAAAAAAATCAGTCACAAAATTTCCATTCCCTCATCTTAAGGGGTTCTCATTTCGGTGGGAGGAGAACACCAAGGCCCTCCTCCCCTCGGTTACTCCCATGCTTAGCATATATCTTAGAAGCCTCCCTTAGCTTAGTGCTAAGACAATTTTACATGCAGTTCAATCCTTACTCTTTATTTATTTCGTATTTTATTCTCAGAAAATAATATAAAAAATGAACACACAAGTCATTATATGGATTCAACTGGCTGTCTGTTTATGTTTTCAAGGAAGTAAGTGTGGCAGTTACGTATAATATTTTTATATATTGTTACCTAGCGGTAGTTTTATTTAATTTTTGGCTTGTAATTTGCCTAGTTTACCTGGCCAGTTGACCACTGTACATAACGGAACTGGTTTTAGCTAAGTAACTTCCTTTTGTTTGGTACGAATCGACTCGACCACAGCCAGAGACCATGTAATTATTTAATTGTTAGTAGTGTCAGCGGGACTGCTTGTAAGTAGTATAATGTTTTATTTCTTTTTATTTTTATCTAGTATGCTTAGATTTATATTGATTATTTCTAGATTTATTTTATTTGTTTAGATTTAGGCCGATTGGTTCTTTCCAATCTTGACCTAGTTACGTAGCATTTTGTCCGGTGTAAATCCGGAAGGTCCATGTTTGGCTTTTATTTGAATAGCCCCATGCTTGGGCTTGGTAAATTCAATCCTTAATAATCCCCTGATCCAATCTATTTTTATTCTATATTATTTCTTTTGTAAATGCTGATTTATTCATTTAATGTTTCCCATATAGTATTTTATTGATATATATATTTAATAATTAGGTAGAAGGATGTTTTGGATTTCATAGTTTTATGTACAAGATGGTGGCCCTCCTCATTTACCTAGATCTAGGTCTAATGTTTATTTTATTGTCTGGCCCAACTAGTGTTGTGGCTTGGGCTTGCTTATGGCTTTAATTAGCAACATGAGGCTAAATGTATTTTCCTCATGCTTTTGGGGTGTGTATTAATCTAGATCTAATGTTTGTTGTCTACCCAGCCTGTATGGGTTGTGGGGTAGACCTAGTCAGAATTATGTGGCTTTTATGAGCTAGATCTAAGGTATTATTTTATTGCAGTCTAGCCCAACTGATGTTAGCGTGTGGCCTAAATCCAGGCCTAAACTGTCATTCTTTTATTTTTAATTTTTGTATTTACTAGTGTTTGTTTTTTATTATAGGCTATCATTCCTCGCCAATCAGGCTGCTCGCCCATAATACTCGCCAACAATGCTGGCCTTAAACTTATCTGCCTTATCTGCCATTAGGGCTTGCTCGCCAGTAATGCTAGCTCGCCGTTATTGCTCTACAGGGTTTATTAAACTTAGTTGTTGATATATATAGTTTGTTCGGTAGGTTTTAGTGTTTGTACTTTTATTGATAAGTGTGTGGATTTAGGCAGTTGATTAGTCTTAGTTTGAGATGAGTTGGTATATCAGTATTTTTATTATTCAGTTCATTTAGTTTAATTTTGTGTGAGGGTACATTTTGTTGTTGATTTATTTTGATTTATTGATGTCCTATTTGGTGTAAATAAAAGTATATATATAGTGGTTTATAAATTTAGTTTGGTTATTTTATAGTTGTCGTTTTATTTTAGTTAACTTTGTTAGTTAGAATATTAGAAGTTTAGTCATCCTAGTTAGCTTAAGTAGTTTTAGTGTGCTGCCTTGGTCACTCAGGCTAGCGTAGCCCCTTAGCCATTGTCACAGATGAGCCCACCCAGTAGCGTCACCACCTGGCTACTGTAAAATATGTAAAGTAAGCTGAATCAAGCTGTATAGAGCCACCTGACCAGCTTACAATATATTGTATATATATTGTAATAATCTAATGGAGGCAGCTCAAGGAATACAGCTCAATATTCACAATTTATCACTAAGACATTTATGTCTGCCTTGATCACATTTTTAACTCGTGTCGTAGCTGGAACTCTCTAGTTACTTCCTCTTGCCCACATTCATTTCTAGACTGTTTATGTATGAGTCTATTATCGTGAAGGTGCTCAGTCAGCGTAGAAGCAGGGTTATAGCTCT
>JADKLZ010027644.1:0-12513 GCA_021533235.1 Biomphalaria straminea | reverse complement strand
TGCATAGGGTTAGGGTTTACTGGGCTTTAGGATTAAGGTTTGGAAAAAAAATCGCCCCCCACTCCAAAGTTCTGGATCCACTAGTGATTTTCCCTCTCTTTCTTTCTCTCGTATTCTCCCTCTGTTATTCTCCTTCTCTCGTATTCTCCACCTATCTCGTATTATCCCACTCTCTTTCTCCTATTCTCCCACTCTCTCTTGTATTCTCTCATTCTGTCGAACTTTCCAACTTTCCAACTATGTTTGTAGATGAGATGTATTCAGTTTTTAGTTATATTATGACCCATTGATTTTCTTGACCAACCGAACAGTAATGGAAACCAGAACTGTGGAAAATGCCGGGCATCAGATCCCAGTACACATGCGGACAGCTCATGTGCTTTTGCCTTAACTTATGTGTGCGTGAAAGTAATTGTGTGGAAATATTGTATAAGTAGACACACACATGAAGCAATAAGACCTTATAGCAAGACTACCTAAAGATTACTCTGTCAGAGAGAAAGTGAGAGTTCGTCTAGAACAAACATGGCAGAAAGTAGATGTCATTAAAAAAAAACATTCCTCACCCAGATCTTACATCATAAACAAACGATGGGAAAACATACAGAAGAAATAAACGCTTTTTGAACAAGGGTCTATCGATCACGATATCTTTGGATACTATGATACCGATGAAGGCAAAGAACAGTAAACTGTTAGAACAAACAAAACAGACAGTTATAGACCAACGTCTAGAGAACCTGTTGTGCCAGTCAAGAAAACCAGAAGTGGTCGAATTGTTAAAGTTCCTAGTAGATATCAGTTTAAGAACTTTAGAAGAAAGGATGTGATAATAACTTGAAAAGGAAGGATCTCTGGGGTTAATTTTGAAAAAAAAAAGTTGAACAATTAAATATTGCTTTTGGATTTATGCCTAACAGACGTATTCGCTAGCCAACCAGTCGGCCACTCATTGTGGTTGCGTTATCATAGGTTTAACCAATGCATCACGCTGTTTTGTAGCCCCACCCTGGTCAACCCGAATAATGGATAATTCTAACATTATTAAGAATAATAATTATTAAGAATACTGTTATGATCGTTCTCTCTCTACTATCCAGACTCTCTGCAAACTCAATACAGCGAACTTCAAAGAACTTCACAACTCACAGGGCTCCTAAGTATCAGTGACATTTTAATACATCAAATGCATTACAAGTGGCAATCACATTAACACTAAAAACATAGCCTTGCTCCGGACTTGACACACCGTGCTGGTTCTGACTTCGCCTCGTACTGGTCACATTGCGAGGTAACGTGACGTGCTTCGATTCTAACACACTCGCTCTTATATAGTCTCTACTGGCCTTCTCGAACTTTCTTGACCAGTCCAGTTGATCACCTTCACTGTGACTTGCGTGCGTAATCGCCCTTGCCGAACTGGCGTGTATTGTCACTGGTCACAGTTGACCTCTTGTACTGTGCTGAACTGGGGCGATTTGGGTAGGCTAAAACACACACACATAGCACTACCAACATCTGTGTCATCAGGTTTACAGCGATACACTGTATATCATACAGTTTTAATCGAGACCAGTAACGTCCTTAGGGAGTGGCAAGTGGCGCATGAGGGGGGCTCCGCGATCGGAGATTTTATTGTCACGAACTTGATCACCATATATTTTCCTAATACAATCCGATTGGATGTCGATGTTTTGCATACGAAATAAAATATATGGATTGGTTGCTTCCGTCTATTTGTTTTTTTTTCCCAATAGGCTATGGCCATGGGAGTAATTTTTAAACTTTTTTTAAAGTTAAAAGAATTTTCTTAATGCTTAACAATTGCAATACAGTATATATAGCACTTAGCGCGGCCAGTAGTAAGCCGACAAAGGCTACGCAATATTCTATGTTTTGTAACAAAAAGGAAGGCCCACAGCGTTAAGGCAGACATACTGTCTTGTTATTGTTACAGCGTTAGAGACGGATTAACAGGTTAGCGGGATGTGGTACGGTATATATAGTTTATCCTTACGGGGCCCCGCACATGACACACGCACAGGGTCCCGCGCACTGCTAAGGACGCCCCTGTTCGTGACAACAAAGAGAGTAATATTCTTAGTTTTTGCTGCAAGCACGTTTGATCTCTTTGGAAAGTAAAAAAAATCGGCAACAAATCTATTGAAGATTTGCATTTTAAAATGTAAAACTGACTTTAACTTTTCTCTTTCGGAAAAAATATTTTAAAACGTACTGGTACTTGACACTATTTGTCAATCAAATATATTAATTTATGTATTTACAAACAAATTTTGGACACCCGTGTGGGGGCCCGGGGGGATTTTCAAAATCGCCCCCTCCCTCCCCCCCTACGCTACGCCACTGGTCTAGTGATGTGTAACCTACTGCCCGCGGCTTGAGAAGTTGTGAACCCAGACTTCCCTTTTGAAAAAAGTTGAACTTCTATCTATTAAATCTCTCAACCATGTCCAAATCTTTCAAATTAGACGTCTACAGAGGCTTGTATCATGTTCAAAGATTATGTCCATGAAATATATCAGAAAGTGTCTAGGACAGGAGTTCTAAACCTGTGGGTGCATGCATAAGTGATTTCAAAAATTCGATTTTCATAAAACAAAAAAGTAGACATTTCAACAGAACATTGAATGGTCTAAAATATTATGGTGCCGAATTTTCACTATCTTTTCCAGTTTACGAGATCTAAACGGGACAGACGGACGTACCTACGAACGGACAAACAGATATTCCACACAAAACTAATATCGTCTTTTCGCCTTTAGGGGCCGCTAAAAAAAAAAAATTAAGTCGTCGCCAAACTTCATGGAAACTAATTGGCTAAATAGCTATATTTTTTTTTTCAATGCAGACAAAATTTACAGCATAGTTAATGTGTACCTACCAATTTTTTTTATACAGTAATGTGAAATAACAGTTATGTTTTACACTTTTAAAAATTACTGAACATCTAAGAGAGGAAGATCCTAGCAATGGAAATGAGATGCTACAGAAGGATCCTAGGCATCACATTTAAAGACCGCATCACAAATCATGAGATTAGAGACAGGGTTACTGCAGCGATCGGACCCCATGATGACCTGCTAACTACTGTGAAGAAACGAAAGCTCAAATTGTATGGCCATGTAACAAGATCGTCGGGACTCGCAAAGACCTTCCTCCAGGGAACAGTACCAGGAAAAAAGAAGAAGAGGCAGACAGAGAAAGCGGTGGGAAGACAACATCAAAGAATGGACAGGCCTACCATTGAAAGAGGTTTTAAACAGGGCAAAGGATAGGGAGGAATGGAGAAAGAGTCTACGAGTCTTGCTTGGTGCCCCAACGGTCCACCAGACTAAGGGATAGGTAACAGGTAACAGGAACATTTAATGAGTTTTTAAAAAGAACAGCATGTAAAAGTCATAAATGAAAAGGAAAGAGTTATCTAGAGGTTTTAAGTTTTTTGAGTATGTTACGTGATACTGTTTAGATCTTGAAATAGTGTAGGCCTACACATATGAAACTAAATACAGTGAAAATCTGACCTTCGTGTGCGGTCTTAGAACGTATCCCCAGCGAAAGTCCTGTAAAAAAAAATCAATTTTTCAAAAGTTGCATGTATGTTACTACAAATGTTACAAATGACTCTTTCATATACATTTTTTAAAATTCAAACAGTAGTTTAGACCGTATCATTACGCATTTTCCTAATTAAATACGTTTGGACGTCGATGTTTACATACGAAAAATACATTTTGCATTGGTTGCTTCCATCTACGTCAGTGGTTTCCAAACTTTTTTATATCGTGGACCCCTTGACATATATTCTGGTTTTCCGTGGACCCCCTGTTTAAGTTATATTGAATTTTTTTAAAATTCATCAATTTCAAATTACACATTTTGTTTAAATAATTTCCAACCAGTGACATGAGGAGTGGAAAAGGAATTTAAAACTACATTATAAGTATAATTCCTCTTTAAACAATAAATTTATTAATTAAGCAAAATTGAAATTTAAACCCATTATGTAACAGTTAATATGTATCGTTAACTTTCACTAAACACATAGGAAACTTTTTGTTTTTAAAGGTTTGCAAGCTCGACTTCCATTGCTACGGAGATTATTTTTCATATTGAGATTTTTTGTTTTAGTAAAGGTTTCACAAAGAACTGTTTTTCGTGGATTTCTTGAGCCATAATAATTTCATAAAGAAATCCATCATTACCAGACAAGATTGATCCGGCCAGCTGTATAGAGAAATATTTTGTTTGTAGAAATATGTTGTTTGCAAAGACTTAAATTAAAAGAAAGAAATAGTTAGCTTTATTCCAACAGAGCTCAAGCATTTAGTGAACTTTCATGACTAATATAAAAAATAGTCCTTTAAAGCTTGACAAACTCTGATGCCTCCTAAATAAAACAACTCATGATGCCTGGACTGACGTTCGGTGATCACCTTGCCTGCTTGCAACTTCCGTCGGGAGGTTTGGGCTAGGATGTAATTATCTACAGAATCTGGAGGAACACCCAAAAGATTTTTTACAAAACATATTGTTTGACCTTGTAAAGCTCAACAACAACAGCAATAACACTCTTCTCCAATGTTTAAATAGAAGGAAATAGAAGGTTGACACACTTGCCAAATGTGATAAAACAAATACACAATTGAACATCGCACTCTATCTGGAAGAAATGAAGAAACTAACAGTGAATTGTAAAAACGAGAAATGGACAAGTTCTCATTCGATATACAAGAAGGATGACACCTATTATAAACTATCCCGATAGGACCACCTATAATTTTTCACATCAGAACTATACATCATAATGAGAAAATTTAAAACTCTCTTTTTTTGACAAGGAAGTACTGAAGTAAATTTCAAATACTTAACGCTGTACAGTCTACATTTCTTTTTGTTAAAGTTGTAACTAGACAAAACTACACTATGCAAATATAGTTATTAAATTAAATAAAACAATTTTTCACACCTACATCACGCACTACTTTCTGCTGAGAATTAGTTCTACTGTAATTTGGTCCTCTCCTGGTGCTTCAACTGATAAATGTTCTTTTCATTTTCTCTTCACATTTGAGCAAGTAATTGCGTATTTAGTTTCTCTTAACTTCGTTGATAACAATTTAAAGATATTCCTGCAATCTAGATCTACTACTTTTTAGTTACTTAGTGTATTAGTAACTCCCAGGTACACTATCCGTAGTAGGACCCAACCACGAAAGCTGCTCCATTTGTTGCTACTGATATAATAGTTACAGGATTTGCTTTTTCTTCGAACGATTCCTTCAAAACATTAAATGTGTTTTCGACTTTATTGTCAATTAGGTTTCACTAAAAGAAATTTTGTTGTGAATTTTTTATCCATAAATAATTGAACATGTGCCCAAAAAATGCTTCATTACAGACACAACTTGGTTCATATATAGACCTTTAAATTATTTGTTGCTTAGAAGAATTCTTAGCAAAATATCAGATACAGGTTTGTGTACAAATTGTTTTAAAAACTTCAGAGGCTGGCTAAATCATTCATTTTATTTAGCCTATTGTATGTCGTTTTCATAATTTTGCAAGATATTTTAAGATACAGCCAACCATTATATTTTCCTTAAAATTTGACAGCAAATATTTTGTCAATTGTAGATCTTTTCTCAACTTTATCATAGAGTGTTCAATAGTTTTTCAAATC
The DNA here is from genome assembly GCA_021533235.1 of Biomphalaria straminea. Classification (NCBI taxonomy): domain Eukaryota; kingdom Metazoa; phylum Mollusca; class Gastropoda; family Planorbidae; genus Biomphalaria; species Biomphalaria straminea. The sequence continues at coordinate 6,812 of JADKLZ010027644.1, read as the reverse complement.
GTATAAAGGTAGCTTTGTCTCCAACGATCCTCCAGCTTAGGTGGTTTCATGGTGTCATTACATAAAATATTGTTAAAGCAAAGCCACATATGCAATATAAAGAAAAGAAAAAAAAATTAGAAATTAACACCACCGTCTATTTTATATTTAGATTCAGCCATGTTAAATATTAGTTATCTCTAGACCAAATTAAGCTATTTAAATGAGGTATTAACATTTAAAATGTTTTTCATTTGAATGGTGTGAGAACGATTTAATGGCCTAGCTATAATAAAGTATAAATAATGTATATTTGTATGATATAATAGGTGATTGCTTTAATGTGAGATTTATATTAAACTCAATTCCTTTTTAAATGAGATCCACTCTCGAGGACCCCCATTTGCATGTCATGGACCCCCAATTCTTTTTTTGACTTTCGTGGACCCCCTGAAAGTCCTCGTGAACCCCTGGGGGTCCATATGGACCACTTTGGGAATCACTGATCTACGTAATTTTATTGCGAACTGATAAAAGATGATAGCCTCTTAGAATCGGCAGGTCATTAGCTGCTGTCTTTACCGAAACTGAACGGCATTTTGAAATGAAAAATGTATGTTTATACCTGGAATGGCAACTGGTATCATTAATATTTTGGGGAAATATTGAGTAACAAGTCCTAGTTTATGACTACCTATTTGGTTTTCGGCGTTGGTGTCGATTACATTTCTGATCGCGGGGCCCCCCACAGGGCACAGGCGCGGGCCTGGGGCGGTTGCCCTACTTGCCACCCTCTAATGCCGCTACTGGTGTCATGCGGCCAGCACAACAACCAACCGCTTTTACTTTTCTCAAACTAAAGTCAAAGTTACGTGAACTCAGGGGCACCCTAAAAATCCTGAAATTCAAAATCCCAGTCTTACAAAGCGTATATCAAGTCTGTCTGTTTGTCCGTCTGGTAACAAGTGTGTATATGCTATTTCTCCTGCATCCATTCTCGGGTCAAGCTGAAACCTTGCACAGTTGATTCACTGACACATACAAGTCGTGAATTAAAAAAAGTAACCAATTAGACAATTAATTACAGGTAATTATTTTTCTTAATAACAGCAAGGAAAACTAGTATTTCAGTATACATAGTTATGGCTAAATGTGTTGAGTTTAGTCCCCTTAAATAATCGCTGTTTTTTTCCCTCATTTATTCTCCAATCAGGTCGATACTTTCACCGACTATTTATTGTGCTTGCCCTGGATGTGGCAAAATATGTAGGTCACAGCTGGGACTGCACGGCCACGGGAAACACTGTATTCCTCACTAATTTTCGGATTCGAAGACAAGCTTATTATTATTATTATTGTGCTTAAAAAAGAATCATAAAAAATAGAACCTTCATAAATTACATATTGGTAACTATCCATCTCTATGTATGTGTAATAAAAGGGAAATAATTTATATATTATTGTTAGATATGGTTTTAAGAAGGGTGTTCTTCTCCTTAAATGAGCTTATTTTTTTTAAAGTATTTTAAATATGTTTTTTCTTGTTTAAAAACAATGCTTATATACAGTGTAATTGTATTCATTCGCTTGGGTCAGTCATATAATTATAAGTACAATTGAGTTAGACTTGTAAATCTATGCGATAGAAATAGTTTTTAACATGTTTTGTAAAAGAGGGATGGACAAGAATTCATCTCGGTAAATGCCTACGTGATCGTTTTTTCAATGTTCAAAAATGTTTACTCTGTGCTCAAGATTTCTCAAGGGGAATAATTCAGATTAAAACCACCAGATCTGTCAAGTACGATTTCTTTCTTTAAGATACCAAACAAAATAATTATAATTAAATATCAATACATAAGTGACTATTTTTAAAACATTGACTCTTGTGTTGTCAGGTGTAAGAAATAATTGTGTAAAATGTAAGTTTGATACGAGATTATGTGTGGTAGAAATAAGATATACAATCCATTTGACAGACAGACAGACAGAATGAGTTAGTATAAGCTTTTAAAACAAAGAACAAAGGGATGTTCCGGTCATAAAAAAAAAAAAAGGGCTGGGAACAAATGAACGGGCAGTGTTTACAGAAACTGATTATAAAGAATCGTAATGATAATTAGCCTATGTAAAAAAAAATTATGACAATAAAATTAAATTTATATTTTAATTCTAAGAGCTAAACTAATCGATCCATCCACATTTGAAAGTGCTCACCGTTGGTAGAAAAATAATGTATAGTTCGTCCATCGTGGTTCAATGATGACCACTTTGTCATCCAGGACAGGCACATTCAAAGACATTGTTTGTAATTGCAATGGTTAATTTAACAACAATTTATACAATTTGTAGTTACTTTTATTGTTTAAAATGTGGTTGAGAATTGACAATTAAAACAATTTCTCACATACATAAGGTAAAATTGCAAAACAAGCGACGTCATCCAGCTTATTGTCGTAATCCCATAATTGAATACATCTTTGTGAACTGCCACTTGGGTTGTCTAGAAATATAAAGGAATTTATTGAATTTGATTGTCTTACATCTTATCTTTTTTTAAAATGTTTATACTGAAAAGTAACTTAATCAAGAAAAATGTATTCAAACTTTTTTCCAGTTCGCAGCCATATTATCCTCTACCTGGAGGGGCTCGGGTACAGAAAATCTATAGCCTTTAATTGTTGTCTATTTTTATAGCAAACAATGAGATTAAATGAGTGAGATGAAAGCCTGGGCATTGTGTATGGTCGGAACGATATCGCCCACACAGCAGTGCCCCCCTCTCCGCGCAGCTGATGTGGCCAAAGGAACGGAATATCCGATACATTTTGGGATCAGTAACGCCGCAGGCTCTGCCAGGCTGTAGCACAGTGTGCCACAATCTGCCAAAGGGTCACCAGCTACTGATTTTTCCTCAGGGTTGTCTCCCGAAGCCTTTCCCACGTTTGGGTATAGCCGCAAGGCAGCGGACGTTTGGATTCAGAGTTTTACCTTCTCCTAGATGGGTAGCCAACCTAGGCTAACGAGCCCCTTCTGCCCGAACCTTACTGGTTTAGGCGCCAATTGCTCGCCTTTGTACCTTCTCCTGTCTGTGATAACGGTTCTGCCAGGCTCAATATCTGAACCATACGTGACGGACAGGAGTTGGACTGGTTGTCAGAGGCTATTTGAGACGCATGCCGTTGGAAGCATTTATAGGTAATGATGGGCTTAAGCTCATTACCACTTCCGGCGTTAACAACCTTGAGGAACCAGCAAAAAATAAATCTTTATAAACCCATTAATGATTACCGCTGACACCATGTTAAATAAGATCTAGGTTCACATAACCGAGCAACTATCATTAGCGTCATGGCGGAAACAAACACTTTAATGAGTGCACTTTTGTGAACCAAATTAATACAACGTAGAATGCTGTACTCTTAAGAGAACAACTCTTGTATAGATATATGTGTATACTATAGACATAAATAAATATAGACTGGCCAATAAGAGAGTTTTTATGAAACGAAAATTTGTGAATTGCAATTGTGTGTACTTTATTTTATGTCTATATTTTTTTAAAATCTCTTAGACTGAAGATCATGAAATTTTTTGATTTTTCATAATTCGTAAATCCGAATTCAATAGATATACATGTTTTCAAGTTACTTGAAGTTACTTCCTTTTTCCAGTCTATATCTATATATTGTCTATGGTATATACATATTGTTATAGCTCTAAGGTAGGCATTCAACGAAGGCAATTAGTAACAATAGATTAGCAGTGTAAACACATAATAGGCATCAGTCTTCCATAAGTCCTTCTAGTAATTATAACGGTACTTTCACCAGCCTGAACGTGGACCAACGACAGCTTTCCCAGCCTCGCTCCAGGTCCCTTTCACAGCCTTCAGGGAGCACAAACGTTGGCTTCTAACTTGTCAACACTGTAGACTCTCTTCAATCACTGATGCACTCGTATTTGCTCTCCCCTAGTCTCTTCCTGTCTTTCGTTCACTAGTGCGCTAGGGCGCACCACAGGCACTGGTGCAAGGCAGAGTTACAACAAAATATATAAACTTATTTGTACAGTTCTAACGATTTGTTTTTAAATTTCAAGATAAATGTAAATAAATAAGGAAACAATTCTCAACTCGTTGGCTACATCGGGAAAACTCGATATCGACCCTTATATCGGTATGAAAATGTTCAAAATCAAAAAATTAATTTAGGCTAGAATGTTTTATTAATAAAAATTTTCAGTGACGTCAAAGGAAAAAAAAGTTGACAACACGTACCTCACTAGACTTACGGCAGTACACTTGAGTACACTAAAACTTTTCTTAGGAAACTAGAACAACTTTTAATGAATCAATTGACCTCATTCATCAATCATAAAAAGTAACAGAAACGTGGACAGTATACTGCAGGAGTTCTCCACCTATGAGTTGCGACCCCATTTGGGGTCGATTAATAATTTGCCAGGGGTTGCCTAAGACCATTGAAAATATGGATTGTTTTTGTCTATTCTTCCACTACTGTGTGGGTGGCGGTCACGGCAGACTGGGGTATTGTAAAAAAGGGGTCGCCGAGCTTAATAGGTTTAGAACCGCTGGTATACAGAAAACATGCAAAGAAACTTAGCCACTGCCACATTACATGTCTAAGAAAGATACTGAATTTTAAAAGGCAAGAAATAATAACAGTCCTTCGAAGAGCGGGTCTGCAAAGCATCCACACAATCCTGATGCAGTCCCAGTTGCGATGGGTAGGACATGTCTACAGAATGGAGGACCTCCGCTTTCCTTAACGACTCTTGTATGGCAAATTAAGGGAAGGAAGGAATCACAAGGTGGGCAAAGAAAACGCTTTAGGGAAACCATCAAAGCTTTTCTTAAGAAGTTTAGTGTCGACCCAGCCACCCGTAGACAGAAGCACATGACAGAACATCGAGGCCTCGCGCTGTGAAAAACTGGAGCACTTTTTGCTGAGGAAAAGAGAGGGTCGAGAAGCGTTGGCAGAAGAAAAACACCAAAGAAGAAAAGCAAACCAATGACGATAGCTGGATTACCTGCCCAGTTTGCAGCCAAACATTCCGGGCTCAAATAGGTCTGAACAGTCACATGAGGAGGCGCGAAACCCCAAGGCAAAACCCTCAACCCCATAAATGACAATGGATGGATGAACTATATAGAGTAGTGCAATCACTCTTATAGTTGGACTGTTGGACGCGTAGAAGCTGGAACTAATCGGGGATTTCCTTAGTGACACGATGATACATTGAAAACATAGAACGGAAATAGATTGAGGTGAGATTATATTTAAAGACTCATCTCAACACTGCTTAGGACCAGACGTGTTTTTAGGTCAAGCGACTGTCTAGGACTGTGCTTTTTCTGTTGGAATTATTTTCTAACACGGTCGATTTATCTGAATATGTTTGTTCTAGTCTGTTACATCGTCATCTACTTATCATATAATATACTAGGTACTAGAGCTCGCAATAATCACAACCAGCAACATTTAATTAACCGAAAGTCTTAACTCTTTCTCTCCTAATCAACGATAGCATTGTTAATATGACGTTATTAAATTTAAATTAATATTTTAATTTTAAAAACGTTTCTTTACGTAACATAGAAGGAAAATGCATTCCCATTTAATTCTATACCAAATAAAACATTTTCAGATCACAACAAACAAAGATTAATCATAATACGTTAGAGAAATAGTTATGGGCAAAATAAAGTATTCCATCTAAATGTACAAAAACAATTACAGAGGGAAAGAGTTAAGCTATGTAGATATTGCTTTTTAATCGAAGAATCGTTTTGGCGATGTAATTATTGTAATGCACAACAAAGATAAACGTGCTTCAGTTTTAGACAAAATAATTACATGACACAATCTTCATTTCAAACGATTTAAGTGCAGAGTCTCACCTAGTTACGCTGACCCATATTTTCCTACACCTAATTCAGACAAAGCCCTTGTCCACTAGAGTATATTTAAGTTTTCTTAAGTCTCTTCTTCTAAAAGGGCTTTTATCTGGGCATTAAATGTGTATCCGCGTCTTCGTGAGGGCTTTCCAAGTGTCTCTTCAATGGTACACTACCCTGGCCCAACGTGGCACTCGGGTGGAAACTATCGTGTAAGAAAACGTATAGGGTAAATGGGCAGTTCTGTGGGAAAGTCTAAGAGAGTGCGAGATCAAAGGAAAGGGGGGGGCAAAGTTGTAGAGAAGCTCACACGAACATGTCAAATATCCAGGCGCTATTCCTTAATGGACCGTTTCATCAACGACAAGTCCTATACGGTTAATTTGGCAACATATAAGAAAATAATCATAATAACCAGTGCTTTTTTTTTAGACGTATGCACCGGTACGGCATAGTGGTACCTTTTTCAATCTGTTGAAAAAAAATATTACTTTTCTTGTATTTTAAAGTTTATGTTTAATTTATTAGTAATTAAAAATTAGGCAATCTATCACTGATTACCATCACCTTTTTGTTTTACAAAAAAAAAAAAAAATAAGCACTGTACAATGTACAATGTATATAATCCATAAAGAAATTTGTTGATCAATTTGTGCATTACACATAGGAAATTGCATATGAACATTGACTTTAACTTCTTCCGCACAGAGCGGTTTGTTCAATCAAGACAAGAGTTGGAAGAGCCTTCGGCTCAACTCTTTTGACAGTCAAACTGACCAGGACTATCTTGTCCAGCAGTTATCCGACTTTTGGATTCGGCTGTATTAATTTAAAAACTTACAAGTATTAAAATAAAGTGGGTAATAGTCACTCGGTGGAAGAATAGTTCCGTCTTGCCACACAAGGGTGTCAT
>JADKLZ010027630.1:0-17839 GCA_021533235.1 Biomphalaria straminea | reverse complement strand
TTCTACTGATGGAAGACTTTAACGCCAAAATCAATCCCAACCGAACTTGCTTTGAATACATAATGGGACCATCTGGCTCTGCAGAAAACATTAGTGATAATGGCGAGCGCTTGATTTCTCTTTGTGCATCCAACATCCTTTCAATTGGAAACACACATTTGAAGCACAAACAAATACACGTGCGGACCCGCAGTGGCAAATATAAGCTCCGACTGAAACGCTAATCAAAACGAGTCACACATCCCACCCCATGTAGACAGTGTTAAAGACGGCAATATTGCAGCATAGTTCCAATTGAGACTAAAGAACCACTTCGAATATCTTGCAGATATATTGACCCTTGGCATGACACCCTTGGGAAAAAAAAACCCAGATGACCTTTACATCATCTGCCCTATAGATTTATGTCTTTTTTTTATCAATTGGTAATTTTTCAAAGATGAAGGTAAATAATATATTTTTTATATATATTTTTTTAGCATTTAACGATTGTTGACCTCATTTTCATCTAATCTCTGCCTATGATTCTGGTCGGTCTATCCAACTGTCCCCACTTCTTGTACATCTGCTTAGAATTTGTTACCTAATTGCGGCGCCATGTATTCCTGCGCTGACCCTATTCGATCGAGCATTTCCAGGAGCCACTGGACAAACGTCCTGCAAACCCACCAGAGCTACTTGTATGAGACCAGCTTATCAGGTGCAGTGCACCCACTAAGGAAGAGACACGCATCACAGATCACAATCAAACGAAGTAAGAACGGAAAATCTGCATGACCTGATAGCATTCTGATAGAGGTGCTAAAGATAGACAATAATACCAGTGGGAAGCTACCCTCTCTTCTGCAAGATATTGGGAAAAGGAAGTGCCACCAGAGAGGAAGAAGGACTACCTCATCAAACTCCCCGAAGAAGGCAGACTTCCTTCCTGCTCCAACTACCAAGGGATAATGCTGCAGTCCATACCAGGAAAGGTGTTTAACCGCATTCTACTGAACCCAATACAAGATGATGTACAACATGTCTGTGACTGACAAGCTTTTCAAAGGAGAGATCATGTACACATCAGATAGGATAAGCATAATTCTTAAACAGTCTCCAGCTGCAACAGTTTTATAGACTATGAGAAAGTGTAGTTTTTCACAGTTCCACAACAAATTGATCATGGCTTTTTGTTCACCCAACAAATTGTTCACACAACTATTCATTCACCTGACATATCACTAAACGTTAACTTGCTCACAGACAGTTGGTTCACGACAAATCATTCACTGGATAGTAACATATTGTTAATATTTTAAATTGCCCAAAAAATTTTATTGCTAGATATTGGGCCTAATCTGAGTTTGTTTCTTACTTTTTATCTGGTGAACGAAAAGTCATGAGCAATTTGTCAGTAAATGAAATGTCAGTGAACGAACTGTCGTGTCCCAGTTTTTCACCAAGCATGCATGGTGATATTTAAATTTGAAATATTAAAAAATTCTTAAAGACAAATTTGACATTTATATGGTTTATCACAAGTATAAATTTTTAGGTTATCTTTCAAAATAAAAAATGAAGTAAATCTTTTTTTTTTAATTTTACATTGAAATGATTATTCAATAGAATGAAACAAAGGGTGTTTTTTTTTAAATACTGAGATTTAAAAAATCTCTATTGACATTTAAATGGTTTTCCACCAGTATGAACCATTTGGTGAGTTTTCAGACATGAAGAATGAGTGAATCCTTTTTGACATATTTGACATTTATATGGTTTTTCCCCAGTATGAACCATTTGGTGAGCTTTCAGGTTTGAAGAATGAGTGAATCCTTTTTGACATATTTGACATTTATATGGTTTTTCCCCAGTATGAACCATTTGGTGAGTTTTCAGGCGTGAAGAATGAGTGAATCCTTTTTGACATATTTGACATTTATATGGTTTTTCCTTAGTATGAACCATTTGGTGAGTTTTCAGGCGTGAAGAATGAGTGAATCCTTTTTGACATATTAGACATTTATATGGTTTTTCATCATTATGAACCATTCTGTGAGCTTTCAGGTATGAAGAATGAGTGAATCCTTTTTGACATATTTGACATTTATATGGTTTTTCACCAGTATGAACCAATTGATGATATTTCAGGCATGAAGATTTTGTGAATTCTTTTTGACATATTAGACATTTATATGGTTTTTCACCAGTATGAACCACTTGGTGAGTTTTCAGGTATGAAGAATTAGTGAATCCTTTTTGACATATATGACATTTATATGTATTTTCACCAGTATGAACAACTTGGTGAGTTTTCAGAGTTGAAGATTGAGTGAATCCTTTTTGGCATATTTGACATTTATATGGTTTTTCACCAGTATGAACAACTTGGTGATTTTTCAGAGTTGAAGATTGAGTGAATCCTTTTTGGCATATTTGACATTTAAATGGCTTATCACCAATATGAGTTAATTTGTGATTTTTCAAAGTTGAAGAATGAGTAAATCCTTTATGACATATATGACATTTAAAAGGTTTTTCACCAGTATGAATCACTTGGTGAGTTTTCAGGTATGAAGAATGAGTGAATCCTTTTTGACATATTTGACATTTATATGGTTTTTCCCCAGTATGAACCATTTGGTGAGTTTTCAGGTGTGAAGAATGAGTGAATTCTTTTTGACATATTTGACATTTATATGGTTTTTCACCAGTATGAACCATTTGGTGAGCTTTCAGGTATGAAGAATGAGTGAAATCTTTTTGACATATTTGACATTTATATGGTTTTTCACCAGTATGAACCACTTTATGATTTTTCAGGTGTGAAGAATGAGTGAATCCTTTTTGACATATTTGACATTTATATGGTTTTTCACCAGTATGAACCATTTGGTGAGTATTCAGGTATGAAGAATGAGTGAATCCTTTTTGACATATTTGACATTTATATGGTTTTTCGGCAGTATGAACCATTTGGTGAGTTTTCAGGCGTGAAGAATGAATGAATCCTTTTTGACATATTTGACATTTATATGGTTTTTCACCAGTATGAATCACTTGGTGACTTTTCAGATGTGAAGATTTATAGAAAGCTTTTTGACATATTTGACATTTATATGGTTTTTCACCAGTATGAAACACTTGGTGAAATTTTAGGGATGAAGAATGAGCAAATTCTTTTTGACATTTATATGGTTTTTCACCATTATGAACAACTTGGTGAGTTTTCAGAGTTGAAGATTGAGTGAATCCTTTTTGGCATATTTGACATTTAAATGGTTTATCACCAGTATGAGTTAATTTGTGATTTTTCAAAGTTGAAGAATGAGTAAATCCTTTATGACATATATGACATTTAAAAGGTTTTCTACCAGTGTGAACTACAAGGTGTTTTTTTACAGCTGAAGCACAGGAAAATTCTTTAAGACAAATTTGACATTTATATGGCTTTTTATCCAAATGAATAATTTCATGCTGTCTTAAATGTGCTGGATAGGCAAATTCTTCGAGGCATGTGTGACACTTGTGCTTTTTTTCAGCCTTAAGACAAGATGTCTTTAATTCTCTTCCTAAAGCAGTTTCTTTTGAAAGGTTTCCTTCAATTTGGTCTTGTGTGTCTTCAGTAAGCACATTTACTTCTGATAGCATTTCTTTTTCTTTCTTAATAACATTCACCTGTTTAAAAATAAATATGTACTTTTATTCACAAATCATGAATCTTCTGTGTAACTCCTACTGACCCAAGTTTTAGGTAATTAACAACAAATTTCTCTTTTAACTCTTCTCTCCATAATTATTTTTCATGATCCAAAGGAATTATTCATTTTACTCACTAGTAAAACTTCTCTGTTATGATTAAACTTGCAATAACTTTATCAGAAAATATTTTATTTGGTATAGAAATAAATGCAAAATCATGATCTTTTAATAACATAATCTTTATAAAACCAAAAAATAATTTATGGTGGTACCGTCAATTAAGAGAGAAAGAGTTATTAAGTTTTTGTCTAATATTCACTTATTTTTGGAACATGTATTACAAGTGCTGGGTAAACTGTAAACTGAATCACCACTGTTTATGATTCTTTTACTTTTGCTCATGTTAATTGAAGGTAAAAATCAAGATGATGTTAAACCAATATTAAAGTCATTTTTAAATTTCTTATAAAGGAAATGTTTTAAACTAGGTTAAGATATACATAAAAAATTGTTTTTTTAAATTGCTTGCCCAGCAAAAGATTGTGTTTAATGTAAGCTTTATAGTTTAACTATCAAAAGCATAGAACAATGTATGATGTTTGGCTGAGAAACATGTGTATATTGTTTGACTAACTATCAATGGGGGCAGTGGCGTAGCAAGATACCTGTGGGCCCGGGTTCAAGAATATGTTGATGGGCCCCTCTCCTCCCCCAATATGACACATATTTTGTGTGACAAAGAAATCCAGTAGTTTGTATGTATCAGTACATTTACTAAATTGTCAGACACTTAGTTTACAACGCGCTATAGTGGACTGTCAGACAGTTAGTTTACAATGCACTATAGTGGACTGTCAGACACTTAGTTTACAATGCGCTATAATGGACTGTCAGACACTTAGTTTAGAACGAGCTATAGTGGACTGTCAGACACTTAGTTTAGAACACGCTGTAGCGGACTGTCAGACACTTAGTATATAACGCGCTATACTATATGCTATTGTGCTGTTTGCTCATATTAAAAAACCATCATTGCCTTGGCATCGTAAGTAATTTAATGAAATAACGGTGATATTTTATTACTTAAGAATATTTGTTCAGTCAAGCCTACGTATATCTGTTTCTCACAAAAATGAAATCTTACTAGTGATTTTCTCTAATTTCTTTGGGTAGTTCTTCATCGGAGTTCACAAAAAAATTTCAGAAAATAATGCAAATTTAATAATTTTTTAAATTCTCTTTAAGTGCTGTCAACCATGATAGAGAAAAATGGCATAGATTAGATCTCATTTAGGTGTTTTGCTAAAATTGCATTGCCCAAGTCAACTATCTCGTTTTGAATTTGTGGGTCAAAGTAAAGCGTTGTGTTTCTGTTTTCTTGAGAATTTATGTACTGCTAAGACATTGTTGTTACTTGTGTCACCTAACCGATACACTTTGCGATGACCACTAAATGAAAGATTCTAGCATTTTAAAGTTACAACTATCATTTACAATGTGATGAATTACTTTCAGTCAGTAATTGTCATCTTTTTTGATATGCTCTTTGTTTAGATCATCCACCGTTCTTAGTCATTCAGGTTGTATGTTAAGTAATTAGGCCTATCTTTTTTTTTTTTTGACGATTTGGTAGAAAAGCAACGTTGGTGCTGTGTCTGGGTATAAATCCGAGACAATGCTTATGACTTTCCAGTGCACATACCAGATGACAAAGCAGCCATTCAAGTGAAAGACACTATCCTTTGATAAATGCAATTATCGCTATAGCCAATAAACATCTTCCCCAATACAGTCACAATATAAGTAGCTAAAAAGTCAACATTTTTAATGTTTCCTAAAGTAACAAACAGAATATGGTGTTTCTTTTTCTTGTATAATACCTATTTTAAGTCTAAATCTAGACTTCTGGTAATGGAAAATAAAACATTTTTTCTTAACAAAAAGTAGAGAAAATAAGTACTAACTATCAATGGCTTTACTAACAGATAAAAAAAAAAAAAAAAGAAAAGGAAGTATGGGATCGAAACGTCCCCACCAACGCACAGTCACCATATTAGGCCTACAATAAACCCGATGAAAGCAGTTCCTTACAATGACTCGAACCAAAAAAAAAACAGGTAAATGTTTTGAAGTTAATACAAAGTTTAAGATGACGTTCAGGATATAAAAGGAAACTTAAATTTTCTTTTAACCATTTTTTTTTTTACAAAATTGCAGTGTAGGACAGACCACAATTGGTAATTAGTCATGGGACCAAGCGATATGAAATCCCTGCGCGCTATGTAGTGTCGTATTTACAGTAGAAAGGGCCTTAAGCTATTTGATATTGTATGTAACTACTAAGTATTTCATAGAGGCCCTAAGCTAGAGCTTCATTTGTTGCATAGAGGGGCCCTGGACACATGGTTGTTTCACAATCATGTGGGCTCCTAAATGGTCGTGGGCCCGGGTTCATTGAACCCATTCGCGCCATGGATGCTACGCCACTGAATGGGGGTCATGTAGAAAACCTGCAAGCAACACAGAAACCTTCTGTCTTCATTTGAATTTTCATTCAAAATCTACAACTTTTCTACTGAAATCTCTGGTAAAGTTTCTTGTATACAATAATAACTCTTTACCTGATTGACTGACATTTCTGAGCCATTGGTGTGAGCAAGTGATTTTACATTTGGCAAGATGATAGGTACAGGATCTAGACTGTTGTTTGTCTCCATTGACACATGCAGGAGTCTTGAAGCAAGGGACCATGGTTTTATTCTATCCTCCAAAGTTTCTATCTTTACAGGACTTTTCTATAAAACGAAAAAAAAAAAAAATACAAAATGTATTAATAGCAACAGGACACGCACCAACCATGAGATTTATCAACTGTATGAGGACCCACCAATAGTGACCAAAATAAAAAAGAACAGACTACGTTGGGCAGGTCACCTTGAAAGAATGCCAGATAACAGGGGAGCGAAGATCGTATACCGACAAAAAACAAAAAAGCGACCCAAAGGCAGACCCCGAATGCGTTGGATTGATGATGTGGAAGTAGATCTGCAATGGCTTGGGGTTAAGGAGTGGAGACAAAAGGCCCAGGAGAGATCCGAATGGTAGAATGTGTGCAAGCAGGCCAGTGCCCTTCAAGGGCTGTAGCGCCACTGGGATGGATGGATTAATAGCAACAATAAAAGGAAAAAAACAACAACAATGTTTCATTCTAAATGAATTCTCATACAGACTATCAGAAAATGGAAAAATAATCTTTTATTTTATTAAAACTAAAAAAAACAATATCTTTTAAAACATGTCTTTGAAACATAGGTATTTAACCCATTAGCTCCTACCGCAGTAGGAAACGTTTTCCCGTTTTTGTCCTAAACCGTTGTAAAAAGTTTCTAAAACCCCCTATTCAATATATTTGATTTAAACTTTTTAAGAACAAGATTTCTTCTAGTCTCGTTGCAATCGTGATTAAAAAATCATTTTTGAGATTACCAATTCTATTTTAAATAAAATCGGGAATGTTTTTTATTTTTTAAATAATTTTTCAAACGAACCGGCCCATAGCCCCAGTGTGTAAGCCCCCACGTCGGAAAATCAGCATTTTTGAAGTTTTTTATTTCTAGTGGTATTAAACGTATGCGTATTTTAAAACTAGACATATAGTTCTATTTTTTAAAGTTGTTTGTTTGTTTATATGTATTAGATCTTAAATTTGATTATTTTTTTTAAAAAAAAAATATTTTTTAGAATTTTTAAAATACGGAGTTATTCCTCTTTGCTTAGGACTACAAAAGGGTTTTTCGTAACCGGAAATAGGAGTTATTGGGTTAAAAAATAATAATAATTACACATAATAAAAACATTACAAGTATAGCAAAATGACAATATACAATCACACTTCCATTCAAACATTCACATCAGAAAGTTGGATAGTATTCAATTCATTTATTGTCAATCAAAAGAGTTTTTGTGATCAACACTGGTATTTTGAATTGTTTTCTGTGATTGTAAATTCAAATGCTTACTTCTATAAATTGTTTTTTTTTATATAACAACTTTTATGCTTATAGATTATAAATGGTCCAATATCTATGTCACTAAAGTAAAGAAAAGAACACTTTCAGACATTGTAATCTATAGGGCAGATGATGTAAAGGTCATCTGTTTTTGTCCTGTGGCCTGACCAACCACCTTTACTTTCCCCCAACAAATGTCAGGTACCTATTAGAGCTGGGTGGACTCAGAGGTGCCCTAAAGATCCCGGATTTTAAAATCTCAGGATTTGAACCCGGGATCCTAGGTTAAGAAGTGAAGTGTTTGTCGGCTCAGCCAATTATGCTTCCATCTGTTTCTATTCTGGAAGTTAACAATGATGTCATGTGGCCAGCACAATGACAAACCAACTTTACTTTACCCAACGTATGTTACTTTTCACTGAGATTCAAACCTGAATCCCTTGGTTAGGAAGCAAAGCGGATAACCACTCAGCCACCAGACCTCCTTGTGAACCAGTGCCAGAGGGGATATTTGGGAGATTTAATATTTAGCATTCTTTAGAATGTTTTTCTGTACTAGGTTGTCCAAAATCTTCTTTGTTTGCAAAGATATTTGATACAGTAATCATGTATTTTAATAAGTAATGAAATACCTGATGTTCAAGTTTCATATTAGAGGTTTCAGCATATTTATCTGATTGCTGTGTATTCAAGACTGATTCATCTTCATCTATCTTCTCACTTTTTATCTCTGGCATTTTAAAGTCTTGTTCTTCACAAGGTTGTGTTAACAAATCTGGGTCTTCAATTTCTTCCTTCACTTGTTTTAAGACATTGTTCAGATCAAGAGAATAATCAAGTTCAACCTGAGGCATCTTCAAAGTCCAACTTTCAGCTAAGTTAAAAAATATTCCTGTAGTAAAAAGAAAAAATGAAAAAGTTGAGACAAATTTGAAATTGTGGACATTGTTACGAAGTTAGTAAATAGTGACAATACATTTTTTTAAAACATTTTCTTAACAACAAATAGGCCACATAGTTTGTCCATTGTGGTTTCAAGATGACCACTTCTGTCATCCAAGTTCTGAGGGTTTTGCACTGGGGTTTTGTGCCTCCTCGTGTGGCTGGTGAGACCTATGTGAACCCAGAATGTTTGGCTGCACACTGGGCAGGTTATTCCAGCTGGAGCTAGTCATTGACCTGATTTTTCTTCTCTGGTGCTTTTATTCTGCCAGCATTGTTCTCTTTTACTCAGCATTTTGTGCGCTAGATTTCACAGCACGATGCCATGATGCTCTGTTATATGTTTCTGAGAAGCTTTGAGGGTGTCCCTAAAGCATTTTCTATGTCCACCTTGTGAGCCCTTTCCTTCCCTTAATTGGCCATACAGGAGTTTTTAAGGGATGCAGCGGTCTTCCATTCTGCAGCTGTGTCCTGCCCAGGATTGTGTGGATGCTTTGCAGACCTGCTCTTTGAAGGACTTCAGAATCTGGTATTTTGACATTCAGTATTTTATTTAGACATTTTATGTGGATGTGCTTCATTTTCTTTGCATATTTTCACTTAACTGTCTACTTTTCTGAGACATAAAGCAATGTAGGTAGGATGACTGCTTGATAGATCCCTTCCTTTGTATTTCTGGTGATACCACGTCTGTTCAAGACATTTTTAGACAGTCTGCCATAGGATGCACTGGCCTTGGCCATATGCTGGTCAGTTTCATTATAGATCTTTCCTTTCTGGAGAGAGTGCTGTCAAGATACGTGAATCGGTTCACTGCATTTATATCATGTCCATATATCTTGGATCCAAGTAGGCTTTTTCTGGAGCAGGCAAATATAAGACTTTCGCCTTTGTTGTGTTAATGGTAAGGCCAAAGTCTGAACATGCTCTTGAGAACTCACTGATGATGCTCTGCTGATTATTTGCAGAACAGGCATTTAGTGCACAGTCGTCAGCAAATAGCAAGTCCTTGATTACTGATGATTTTATTTTTTTATTTTGCTTTGAGCCATCTCGAGTTGAATCAATAGGCTATTATCAAATCTGTATGTTATATTTATCCCGGCCCTGGGCAAAAAATGGCACAATGCACTAAAAAATTAGAGTTTACTTCTGTAGACATTGAGTTTTAAAAATTTATGAGAGGAAATATCTTATAACTTGTTTTACTGGTACAATACCAACTATTCCATTTCAGGTGCATTACTGGGACATCACTGATGATTAAAATACAGCTAATTGTTACATTGTTTTTTTTAACATAATTGGGGCTCAGTGAAAAAACTGGGACACTGTAACACCTATAAACTGATAAATAATACTACTAGAATTTACTATATCTATTATTTATTTACTGTTATTTCTGGTATTCTTATTGTTATTTTAGAAAAGAGAAGGTAATTGTTTGTTTGTTTGTTTGTTTCTATGTTTGTTTTACATGTTTCGGATGTTACTTCAGAGTTGAAGATACGGTAGTTTACTTCCTACTCCAAACCTCACGCAGGACGAGAGAGATGGGAGCGGGCAGGGTTTGAACCCGGGAACATCGATAAATCCAAACGACAGTCCAGCGCGCAAACCGCACAACCAGGAAGCCATATAATATATGTCCTGTGCATTTCATTTGTCAATCTAGTCATGTATGTTAATCAATGAGTCACTGTGAGAAGTTTGGGCTCAGTTTCAAAACTGGACACTGTAATACTTAGTAATAATAGTATTACCCATAAATAACACTTAGTACTGGTATTTTGGTATTGTTATTGTTATTTCAAAAAAGAAGATAATTATCTCCAACTCATTTAATGTGTAATCTAGTCATTCGTGTTGATCAATGAGTCAATGACTTAAACTAAAGTAAACTCTTTTTAAAAAAATTAAATCTTTGGTTTTCCTGGCTGATTCAGGCAACTCATTCCAGCTAGACTAGTTGCTATTTTGAAACAGCATGGTGTTAGTTGATTGATTATTGTTTTTACATTTGCTTCATTTTTTAAAAAAAACCTTGTGGTAATCTTAAAGTATCATTCCTAAGCTTTTGAATGATACCACATTGTCAGCAAATGAAAGTCATGTTTATTTAGAAAATTTACAGTAAAGTCATAGGTAAGAATGATTTTACATTTAATATCCTTTTAAAGCAAGCTTGGTTTTTTTTTTTCTTTATGCATAAAGTTTGTTATTTAATTTTTTTTTAATGAAATTTTGTTCACCAAATTTAAAAAAGACTTCCACTAACATAATATAAATGATGCCAAATTAGGCTATTTTTTTAAATGGTTTAAGTGGAAAAAAATATAACCACCCTAACAATCTATGACTATAGTATAAACATCAATATTTCTATTATAGAGTAGTGTTAAAAATCTTTTTTTTTTATATACTTAAATACAAAAATTATAAAAGGAAATCAGCTTATTAAGGCAAGATTGGGCCCATCCTGACGATGTTAAATGAAGTCACTCCATGATGCAGGAACAGATGGTGCCAGACATTAGTAATTCTCGTTGATAATAAATGATTTATGCTTTTCTTTGATCAACCTAGTGGAGAGAATACTATCAATGTGTTATTTTAAATAATATTTATAAATATTATAAAGCTGAGGAAGTTTCTACCAAACGGCATTCTAGAAAAAGGATCGAAGTCAATTTTCAAACAACTGAATCAATGTTAGCTGCATGTGAGGTGAAATAATCAAATTAAAAACCATATAATGTATATGTATTGATGTATTCCAAATTTCAAGCTTCTATTCTATCTATATTATAGTTATAAAGTTATTATGAGATAAAGACAAAAATTAATTTTTAGATCACTTTCAGAGTTTTTTGGACATTTTCTACACATATATATGTCAGTGGCATTTTACGTCTCTAGAGACGATCTTTTACCCTTGCAAGCTCTTGTGTGACTAAAGAGGCCGATCCTTGATACACAGCTGCGATCGCAGGTTGGGCATATGTAGTCACCAGGCGCCGTTGCACTTTCACCCTTCTTTCTGCTTCTGTTGTGTATGGCATCTGCAATCAAAGACCCCTTCTTTATGCTCTCTCTCCAAGTGGATCTATCTTGTGCCACCTCTTCCCAGTTGCTGGTGTCGATCTTAAAGAGCTTCATGTCCCGTTTGCATACATCTGTATAACGTAAGAGTGGACAACCAGCGGCTCTTCTGCCTTCTATTAGATCGCCATACAGAATATCCTGTGGGAGTCGACCTACTGGCATTCTACGAACGTGGCCAAGCCAGCCAAGGCGTCTGCTGCTGATAACAGAGCGGATGTCCTGGCAACCTGCTCTTTGTAACACTTCCTCGTTGGTTAACTTATCTTGCCACCTTATTTTAAAGATCCGCCTTAGGCATCGGAGGTGGAAGACATTCAGCTTTTTTTCCTGCCATGAGTATGTTGACCACGTTTCACTTCCGTATAGCAAGGTGCTCAATTCACAGGTCCGGTAAACTAGAGCTTTAGTGCTGTTAGTCAGCAATATGTTGTCCCAGACTCTTTTCTGCAACCGTGACATGGTGGCCATTGCCTTGGCTATCCTGTTGTTAATGTCATTATTCAGTAGAGTGTTGTTGGATATGATGGAGCCAAGGTAACAAAAGTTGTCTACGATCTCTAGTGGTTGGCCATTAATGCTTATTTGAGGTGCAGCATTAGTGTTTTGTACAAGTATCTTAGTCTTGCCCTGACTGATGTTTAAGCCGAACTTCTGGCAAGCAGCAGATAGTTTGTCAACTAGGAACTGTAGCTGGGTATCAGAATCAGCCACAATAGCTGCATCATCAGCATACAGGAGTTCCCTGATGAGTAACCTCCTGACCTTGGTTTTAGCCCGCAGCCTTGAAACATTGAATAGCTTTCCAGAGGATCTTGTATCTCCATACATATATATACATGGCATAAATAATAACTTTGCTCCTAGTATAATCCTATATTATATAGAATCTAATAATATATTATTAATATTATATTTAGATATCTATTTTTATTCTATAATAAAAGATTTTTTGGTATCATTGATTGTTAATTTCTCGATAAGCTCTACGTAAGCCTCTAACACCATGGGCCTTAAGTCATGTTAAGTCTACATAACTAGATCTAGATCTAGTTTGAGTTTCTGTTGTTATATATTTATTTTGAATTTTTTGTCAAAGTCAAACGGTACCGGTGAAACCTTACACGTCTTTATATCTTTACATCGAACATTTTGCAAAAACAGTAAATTACTGTAAATTGAGTAAAACTAGAGTAGAGAAACTTAGAAAGACTTCAAAGTCAAAGTCGTCAAAGATGGAAAAACTCTTCAAAAAGGTCTATAGACTAGTACTTCTAAGACTAAGTCTATACTTATGTGAGCTTGTGATTTTAGATCTGCTTTTATTTTGTTATATATGCTAGTGCTTAGCTTTAGCTCTTTAATTTTAAAGTTTGAGTGCGCACAGCGATGTCCCTTCCTTTCCCAGCCTCTTCCTTTTCCTGTGTGAGCCCCCTCGAGTAGGTTGGCTTTTTGGCTAACAATGTGTGGCAATTACTAAAAAAAAGTCTAGTTATTTGTGCATTCTGTGTCGACTGCCTGTAAGTTAGAAAATGTTGTTTTTTTGTCTAAATATGTATTTGATTATTTTAGATTTGTTATCGTTATAGTAGATGTAGATGGATTATGGCTTGGTGCTCAATGATCCATGATGGCGGCTTTGTTGAGCCTTATCGAGTATTGGTCTATTTAGATCAAATGCTTATTAATCGTGTATCGTTAACATATATATGGCTTTGATTAGATGTAGCAAATGTTGTTTATTTTAGTCTAGCCTGACCTGTGTTGGTGGTGGCTTAGACTTGTGTGTTTAGATCTTATAAGCCACCTGAAGGTAATTATTACCAGCCTGTGTTTTCAAAATGTGCTAGACTAGGACTAGGTCTAGTTCATTATAATTGTATTATTATTTTATTAATATATGTTTTTATTTTTGTACTTGCAGGCTATTATTCCCATCTGCCATACTGCTGTTTAGATTTTTAGTGTTTTGATAAGTTTAGATCTAGTAGGTAGAGGTTAGTTGTAGTCATAATAGTTTTGGTCTGATAGTAGTGGTAATAGTGGTTTTAGTTAGTTTTTGATAAGTGTCGGTCTAGTAGGGTTGCATAGTTTAGTTCATTTTAGTTTCGGTTCGTCTAGTTGTTTATTTCTGTCTATATATATATTTTACTATTGGTCTATTTGTCTGATATTTTATTGACTTAATGTAAATAAAGTATTGTTTTGTTTTCATACTAAAGAAAATTTTTTGTGGCTCTTTTATTTTAATTAGATTCTAAAGGCTGGTTAGCTAGTGTAGTTAGTTACTTTAGTCTAGTTGTGTCAGTTTGGTCGCCCAGGTGAAGTCCACTCTTTGGTATTGCACCAAAGTGCACAGATGGACTCACCCAGTAGCATCACCACCTGGCTACTGCCCGGTAGGTAAACAATGTTTAGCTGAATTGATATGGCCACTGCGCCTCCTGACCAGCTAACACTTAGAATATTCGAATATTCAATATATAATATTTTTTATATAGATGATATTTATTATATTATTAGATCTATCATAATCATCATATGGCCAATATCATGAATATGGGATTGTATAATAATTCATTTAATTGTATGGTTATAATGCCATCGCCATTAACATGGTTCTTGCAGTTTAACATTCTCAGATCTATCTAGATCTAGAATCTACTTACTAGATCTAGGACTAGGTCTAAGTTGTTTCTTGTTTACACCATTTATTAGATCTACAAATTCATCAAATTCAAATGCTGACTCTGCTCTGAGTATTAGATTTTAGATCTATTATTAAGTATTATCATCTATCTATCTAGATTTAGTTGTAACTAATGTCACTAGTGAATTGCAGTAATCTCCCTTTTCTATGATGCTGTCAGTTATGGTGTTTTCATTATAAGTTACATGCATATATCATATACCCTTAGTGTTAACCTAAGTCTAAACATAAAGACAACCATTGTGCTTTAAAAAATACATATTAACCTATTGATACAGTGGCGTAGCATCTATGGCGCCAAGGGGTTCCAAGAACTCGGGCCTACGACCAGGGATGGCCTTATTATAGCTGTGCGCGAGGCCCTAGGCGAGCGTCGAGTGCGGGACCATATATACCGTACCACATCACGCTAACGGGCTAAACGTAGATCTACGTCTTTAACGCCTCAAGAGGTCGTTCGTGAATGACGTCGCGCTCTAGGGGGGATGGGGGTGAGAAAATGTGACACTTTGTGACAAGGGGGAAGGGGGGCGATTTTGTGACGTCACAAGTTTCAAATTCATGAAAAAAAAAAAAAACACAAATAAAATATTTTTTTTAACTCTTTGACGTCGCAATGACGCTCCCATCGTTGATTCTATCCAGATATAAAGCTATAAATTCCGACCAAACGTGGAAAATAATTACGGTGTCAAAGAGTTTAAAAAAGACAATGAAGTCCTAGTAGTTTTGGGAAACACAGGTGAGGAGAGTGTAGAATGGAAAGATGAAGATCTAATTGAAGACAATTTAATTTTCGAGTCAGCTCCTCAAGCATAAGAAGAAAAACTTAAAATTCCCGTGTACATGAAACATCTTTGGGAAAAAATTGACAAAAATTTTTTTTTTTTTAATTTTGTGACGTGACGCAGATGGGGAGTGGGAGTCTGAGAATTTTTGACACTTTGTGACAAGGGGAGGAGTGACGTCATTTACGAACGAACTCTAACAATAACAATACAGTATGTCCGCCTCTAACGCCACGGGCCTTATTTTTGCTACAAAACAGAACACGACGTAGGCTACTGTTGGTCTATTATTGGACGAGTTACATTATATACCTGTATGGCTGAGGTGGCAACCTTCGGAGTCAGTGCGCCAATGTTTTTCACGTATTCAGATGCGCCATACTCATTTTTACTTTAAATTATTATAGTCCTTTAAAAGCATTTAATAATTTTTATTGACTATTTGTAATCGTACAACTAAAAATATATGAACACAGCAGTTTTAAAAAGTAATAATATCTCTTACATGCAAAATGAAGTAGGCCTAATTAAGGAGACTTTCGACTTTTGCTTTCACCGAATCTGTAATTTTAACACTGGAATGTATGCACACACATTTCTTCCAATTAGAAGCTGATAGGCCTACTTGCGACCTCAGTTTAGACTTGCTCATTTTCATGTACGAAAATGATTGGTTGCATTTTCATCAATTGGCGTAGCTATGGTGGGGGTGGGGGATGCATTTGAAAATACATCCACAGGCCCACGCTTTAAACATTTTAAAAGCCTTTGGGTAGTTTGGAACAGTTCATTCAATTTCCATTTATGTTCTGTCTATTACTACACATCTTCAAAATATTCTTGAAGTAAATGAAAATAGATGCCTTTTGTTGGCATCGAGCACCAATACTAATCGTACGATGCGTCACTTTTGGTGCATGCTTCCTATATAGGTTGGCCACCCCTGCTGTATTGTAATGGTTCTCTATTAACAGAAGCAAATAAAAAGGAAAACACGTTCGCGCACTACTAATATTATGTCTCCTCTCTCACTCAGCGAATTGAAGCCAATTGGACGTTTTAAAAGAACAAAGTCTGCTATAATAGCTACAGTGATCCATACACAGACCCGACTTTTGCGAGGTTTCAAAATTTAATAATTTTTTTTTTTTTTTTAACAAGACACGATTTTTCTTATGGCCGCAGGATGTCTATGCAAAGTAGCCTATTGGGGGAAAAAAGCAACAACTTAATACGTCATCGCCGAACTTTCTGCAAGTTTTAATGGAAGCTGATTGTCTTAAAAAAAAACTGCACAAGCACCAAGTCTTCTCTCTCACTCTGCGAATTGAAGCCAATTGGACGTTTTAGAAGAACAAAGTCTGCTATAATAGCTACAGTGATCCATACACAGACCCGACTTTTGCGAAAGGGCCATACCGCGACTTTTCAAAATTTAATCATTCTAATTTTTTTTTTACCGTGACACGATTTTTCTCATGGCCGTATGATGTCTATGCAAAGTAGCCTATTTGGAAAAAAAAAACAACTTAATACGTCATCGCCAAACTTTCTGGAAGTTTTACTGGAAGCAGATTGGCTGAAAAAAAAAAACAACAAACAACTGGTTCAATACAGACTAGGTTACGGTACCGGTATCAGATAAGTTTGTTTTTTTGTAGATGTATACATTCACACAACCAGGATTGTTTTCTCTGCAGGATGGGGGATGGGATATGAGTTAAACACATTTTCTTTTCTTTTTTTTTTAAATCAAACATTCATTAGTTATTTAAGAGCAAAATAATTGATCGCGGTATGCGTGCTGGACTGTTGTTCGGATTTCTCGACGGTCCCAGGTTCATCCCCCGTCATCCTGCGGGAGGTTTGGACTAGGTAGTCTGAAGGAACATCCGAAACATAGGAAGCAAACATTTTACAAAGGAAGAATCAATCATCTTTTTTTTTTTAAAGTATTATTTTTTTTTGTCTTGTACTAGTTTCTTATATAGAACATTAAGTCATAGGCCAATGGTGTACAACCCACTATTTCTTCCAGTAGGAATTAAAAACGCACAAATAATGTTTTGAGTGTCGTGACATCCTAGCTTAAGTTCATATAAGTGATGTTTCTAATCTTATCTTATAAAATACAGACGTTGCTTTAAAAAAAAAAAATGAATATTATGTCCTACGCGTCATGCATTAAGCCACGGACAGCTATATTTAAATATTAAGCGTCGAAATGTCATATTAAAAAAAACATTGTGATATTTATCTTATCTTATATATTACAGACGTTACTTGAAAAAAAAAAAAAAAACACGTCCTACGCACTTTATGTATCAATCTAGTCAATCAAGTCCTGGCTGATTCAGGCACCATATTCCATTCTCTAATAACACTAGGGAAGAAGGAGCACTTGTATGAATTCGTTCTAGTGTACCGGTATTAAATAAGAAATGATCCTCCATATTTGTGTTTTTCTGAATATTTCATTAGGTTTTGTTTTTCAATTTGTAAACTATGGTTTAGTGTTTTTGTGTATTATAGCTACTTTACTTTTGTTCTGCCCTAAGTGTCTCTAAGCTTAGTGATTTTGTGTATTATAGCTACTTTACTTTTTT
>JADKLZ010027629.1:0-18219 GCA_021533235.1 Biomphalaria straminea | reverse complement strand
TTCTACTGATGGAAGACTTTAACGCCAAAATCAATCCCAACCGAACTTGCTTTGAATACATAATGGGACCATCTGGCTCTGCAGAAAACATTAGTGATAATGGCGAGCGCTTGATTTCTCTTTGTGCATCCAACATCCTTTCAATTGGAAACACACATTTGAAGCACAAACAAATACACGTGCGGACCCGCAGTGGCAAATATAAGCTCCGACTGAAACGCTAATCAAAACGAGTCACACATCCCACCCCATGTAGACAGTGTTAAAGACGGCAATATTGCAGCATAGTTCCAATTGAGACTAAAGAACCACTTCGAATATCTTGCAGATATATTGACCCTTGGCATGACACCCTTGGGAAAAAAAAACCCAGATGACCTTTACATCATCTGCCCTATAGATTTATGTCTTTTTTTTATCAATTGGTAATTTTTCAAAGATGAAGGTAAATAATATATTTTTTATATATATTTTTTTAGCATTTAACGATTGTTGACCTCATTTTCATCTAATCTCTGCCTATGATTCTGGTCGGTCTATCCAACTGTCCCCACTTCTTGTACATCTGCTTAGAATTTGTTACCTAATTGCGGCGCCATGTATTCCTGCGCTGACCCTATTCGATCGAGCATTTCCAGGAGCCACTGGACAAACGTCCTGCAAACCCACCAGAGCTACTTGTATGAGACCAGCTTATCAGGTGCAGTGCACCCACTAAGGAAGAGACACGCATCACAGATCACAATCAAACGAAGTAAGAACGGAAAATCTGCATGACCTGATAGCATTCTGATAGAGGTGCTAAAGATAGACAATAATACCAGTGGGAAGCTACCCTCTCTTCTGCAAGATATTGGGAAAAGGAAGTGCCACCAGAGAGGAAGAAGGACTACCTCATCAAACTCCCCGAAGAAGGCAGACTTCCTTCCTGCTCCAACTACCAAGGGATAATGCTGCAGTCCATACCAGGAAAGGTGTTTAACCGCATTCTACTGAACCCAATACAAGATGATGTACAACATGTCTGTGACTGACAAGCTTTTCAAAGGAGAGATCATGTACACATCAGA
This sequence comes from Biomphalaria straminea, assembly GCA_021533235.1. Taxonomy (NCBI): domain Eukaryota; kingdom Metazoa; phylum Mollusca; class Gastropoda; family Planorbidae; genus Biomphalaria; species Biomphalaria straminea. The sequence goes on along the minus strand of JADKLZ010027629.1, from coordinate 17,149 downwards.
TAGGATAAGCATAATTCTTAAACAGTCTCCAGCTGCAACAGTTTTATAGACTATGAGAAAGTGTAGTTTTTCACAGTTCCACAACAAATTGATCATGGCTTTTTGTTCACCCAACAAATTGTTCACACAACTATTCATTCACCTGACATATCACTAAACGTTAACTTGCTCACAGACAGTTGGTTCACGACAAATCATTCACTGGATAGTAACATATTGTTAATATTTTAAATTGCCCAAAAAATTTTATTGCTAGATATTGGGCCTAATCTGAGTTTGTTTCTTACTTTTTATCTGGTGAACGAAAAGTCATGAGCAATTTGTCAGTAAATGAAATGTCAGTGAACGAACTGTCGTGTCCCAGTTTTTCACCAAGCATGCATGGTGATATTTAAATTTGAAATATTAAAAAATTCTTAAAGACAAATTTGACATTTATATGGTTTATCACAAGTATAAATTTTTAGGTTATCTTTCAAAATAAAAAATGAAGTAAATCTTTTTTTTTTAATTTTACATTGAAATGATTATTCAATAGAATGAAACAAAGGGTGTTTTTTTTTAAATACTGAGATTTAAAAAATCTCTATTGACATTTAAATGGTTTTCCACCAGTATGAACCATTTGGTGAGTTTTCAGACATGAAGAATGAGTGAATCCTTTTTGACATATTTGACATTTATATGGTTTTTCCCCAGTATGAACCATTTGGTGAGCTTTCAGGTTTGAAGAATGAGTGAATCCTTTTTGACATATTTGACATTTATATGGTTTTTCCCCAGTATGAACCATTTGGTGAGTTTTCAGGCGTGAAGAATGAGTGAATCCTTTTTGACATATTTGACATTTATATGGTTTTTCCTTAGTATGAACCATTTGGTGAGTTTTCAGGCGTGAAGAATGAGTGAATCCTTTTTGACATATTAGACATTTATATGGTTTTTCATCATTATGAACCATTCTGTGAGCTTTCAGGTATGAAGAATGAGTGAATCCTTTTTGACATATTTGACATTTATATGGTTTTTCACCAGTATGAACCAATTGATGATATTTCAGGCATGAAGATTTTGTGAATTCTTTTTGACATATTAGACATTTATATGGTTTTTCACCAGTATGAACCACTTGGTGAGTTTTCAGGTATGAAGAATTAGTGAATCCTTTTTGACATATATGACATTTATATGTATTTTCACCAGTATGAACAACTTGGTGAGTTTTCAGAGTTGAAGATTGAGTGAATCCTTTTTGGCATATTTGACATTTATATGGTTTTTCACCAGTATGAACAACTTGGTGATTTTTCAGAGTTGAAGATTGAGTGAATCCTTTTTGGCATATTTGACATTTAAATGGCTTATCACCAATATGAGTTAATTTGTGATTTTTCAAAGTTGAAGAATGAGTAAATCCTTTATGACATATATGACATTTAAAAGGTTTTTCACCAGTATGAATCACTTGGTGAGTTTTCAGGTATGAAGAATGAGTGAATCCTTTTTGACATATTTGACATTTATATGGTTTTTCCCCAGTATGAACCATTTGGTGAGTTTTCAGGTGTGAAGAATGAGTGAATTCTTTTTGACATATTTGACATTTATATGGTTTTTCACCAGTATGAACCATTTGGTGAGCTTTCAGGTATGAAGAATGAGTGAAATCTTTTTGACATATTTGACATTTATATGGTTTTTCACCAGTATGAACCACTTTATGATTTTTCAGGTGTGAAGAATGAGTGAATCCTTTTTGACATATTTGACATTTATATGGTTTTTCACCAGTATGAACCATTTGGTGAGTATTCAGGTATGAAGAATGAGTGAATCCTTTTTGACATATTTGACATTTATATGGTTTTTCGGCAGTATGAACCATTTGGTGAGTTTTCAGGCGTGAAGAATGAATGAATCCTTTTTGACATATTTGACATTTATATGGTTTTTCACCAGTATGAATCACTTGGTGACTTTTCAGATGTGAAGATTTATAGAAAGCTTTTTGACATATTTGACATTTATATGGTTTTTCACCAGTATGAAACACTTGGTGAAATTTTAGGGATGAAGAATGAGCAAATTCTTTTTGACATTTATATGGTTTTTCACCATTATGAACAACTTGGTGAGTTTTCAGAGTTGAAGATTGAGTGAATCCTTTTTGGCATATTTGACATTTAAATGGTTTATCACCAGTATGAGTTAATTTGTGATTTTTCAAAGTTGAAGAATGAGTAAATCCTTTATGACATATATGACATTTAAAAGGTTTTCTACCAGTGTGAACTACAAGGTGTTTTTTTACAGCTGAAGCACAGGAAAATTCTTTAAGACAAATTTGACATTTATATGGCTTTTTATCCAAATGAATAATTTCATGCTGTCTTAAATGTGCTGGATAGGCAAATTCTTCGAGGCATGTGTGACACTTGTGCTTTTTTTCAGCCTTAAGACAAGATGTCTTTAATTCTCTTCCTAAAGCAGTTTCTTTTGAAAGGTTTCCTTCAATTTGGTCTTGTGTGTCTTCAGTAAGCACATTTACTTCTGATAGCATTTCTTTTTCTTTCTTAATAACATTCACCTGTTTAAAAATAAATATGTACTTTTATTCACAAATCATGAATCTTCTGTGTAACTCCTACTGACCCAAGTTTTAGGTAATTAACAACAAATTTCTCTTTTAACTCTTCTCTCCATAATTATTTTTCATGATCCAAAGGAATTATTCATTTTACTCACTAGTAAAACTTCTCTGTTATGATTAAACTTGCAATAACTTTATCAGAAAATATTTTATTTGGTATAGAAATAAATGCAAAATCATGATCTTTTAATAACATAATCTTTATAAAACCAAAAAATAATTTATGGTGGTACCGTCAATTAAGAGAGAAAGAGTTATTAAGTTTTTGTCTAATATTCACTTATTTTTGGAACATGTATTACAAGTGCTGGGTAAACTGTAAACTGAATCACCACTGTTTATGATTCTTTTACTTTTGCTCATGTTAATTGAAGGTAAAAATCAAGATGATGTTAAACCAATATTAAAGTCATTTTTAAATTTCTTATAAAGGAAATGTTTTAAACTAGGTTAAGATATACATAAAAAATTGTTTTTTTAAATTGCTTGCCCAGCAAAAGATTGTGTTTAATGTAAGCTTTATAGTTTAACTATCAAAAGCATAGAACAATGTATGATGTTTGGCTGAGAAACATGTGTATATTGTTTGACTAACTATCAATGGGGGCAGTGGCGTAGCAAGATACCTGTGGGCCCGGGTTCAAGAATATGTTGATGGGCCCCTCTCCTCCCCCAATATGACACATATTTTGTGTGACAAAGAAATCCAGTAGTTTGTATGTATCAGTACATTTACTAAATTGTCAGACACTTAGTTTACAACGCGCTATAGTGGACTGTCAGACAGTTAGTTTACAATGCACTATAGTGGACTGTCAGACACTTAGTTTACAATGCGCTATAATGGACTGTCAGACACTTAGTTTAGAACGAGCTATAGTGGACTGTCAGACACTTAGTTTAGAACACGCTGTAGCGGACTGTCAGACACTTAGTATATAACGCGCTATACTATATGCTATTGTGCTGTTTGCTCATATTAAAAAACCATCATTGCCTTGGCATCGTAAGTAATTTAATGAAATAACGGTGATATTTTATTACTTAAGAATATTTGTTCAGTCAAGCCTACGTATATCTGTTTCTCACAAAAATGAAATCTTACTAGTGATTTTCTCTAATTTCTTTGGGTAGTTCTTCATCGGAGTTCACAAAAAAATTTCAGAAAATAATGCAAATTTAATAATTTTTTAAATTCTCTTTAAGTGCTGTCAACCATGATAGAGAAAAATGGCATAGATTAGATCTCATTTAGGTGTTTTGCTAAAATTGCATTGCCCAAGTCAACTATCTCGTTTTGAATTTGTGGGTCAAAGTAAAGCGTTGTGTTTCTGTTTTCTTGAGAATTTATGTACTGCTAAGACATTGTTGTTACTTGTGTCACCTAACCGATACACTTTGCGATGACCACTAAATGAAAGATTCTAGCATTTTAAAGTTACAACTATCATTTACAATGTGATGAATTACTTTCAGTCAGTAATTGTCATCTTTTTTGATATGCTCTTTGTTTAGATCATCCACCGTTCTTAGTCATTCAGGTTGTATGTTAAGTAATTAGGCCTATCTTTTTTTTTTTTTGACGATTTGGTAGAAAAGCAACGTTGGTGCTGTGTCTGGGTATAAATCCGAGACAATGCTTATGACTTTCCAGTGCACATACCAGATGACAAAGCAGCCATTCAAGTGAAAGACACTATCCTTTGATAAATGCAATTATCGCTATAGCCAATAAACATCTTCCCCAATACAGTCACAATATAAGTAGCTAAAAAGTCAACATTTTTAATGTTTCCTAAAGTAACAAACAGAATATGGTGTTTCTTTTTCTTGTATAATACCTATTTTAAGTCTAAATCTAGACTTCTGGTAATGGAAAATAAAACATTTTTTCTTAACAAAAAGTAGAGAAAATAAGTACTAACTATCAATGGCTTTACTAACAGATAAAAAAAAAAAAAAAAGAAAAGGAAGTATGGGATCGAAACGTCCCCACCAACGCACAGTCACCATATTAGGCCTACAATAAACCCGATGAAAGCAGTTCCTTACAATGACTCGAACCAAAAAAAAAACAGGTAAATGTTTTGAAGTTAATACAAAGTTTAAGATGACGTTCAGGATATAAAAGGAAACTTAAATTTTCTTTTAACCATTTTTTTTTTTACAAAATTGCAGTGTAGGACAGACCACAATTGGTAATTAGTCATGGGACCAAGCGATATGAAATCCCTGCGCGCTATGTAGTGTCGTATTTACAGTAGAAAGGGCCTTAAGCTATTTGATATTGTATGTAACTACTAAGTATTTCATAGAGGCCCTAAGCTAGAGCTTCATTTGTTGCATAGAGGGGCCCTGGACACATGGTTGTTTCACAATCATGTGGGCTCCTAAATGGTCGTGGGCCCGGGTTCATTGAACCCATTCGCGCCATGGATGCTACGCCACTGAATGGGGGTCATGTAGAAAACCTGCAAGCAACACAGAAACCTTCTGTCTTCATTTGAATTTTCATTCAAAATCTACAACTTTTCTACTGAAATCTCTGGTAAAGTTTCTTGTATACAATAATAACTCTTTACCTGATTGACTGACATTTCTGAGCCATTGGTGTGAGCAAGTGATTTTACATTTGGCAAGATGATAGGTACAGGATCTAGACTGTTGTTTGTCTCCATTGACACATGCAGGAGTCTTGAAGCAAGGGACCATGGTTTTATTCTATCCTCCAAAGTTTCTATCTTTACAGGACTTTTCTATAAAACGAAAAAAAAAAAAAATACAAAATGTATTAATAGCAACAGGACACGCACCAACCATGAGATTTATCAACTGTATGAGGACCCACCAATAGTGACCAAAATAAAAAAGAACAGACTACGTTGGGCAGGTCACCTTGAAAGAATGCCAGATAACAGGGGAGCGAAGATCGTATACCGACAAAAAACAAAAAAGCGACCCAAAGGCAGACCCCGAATGCGTTGGATTGATGATGTGGAAGTAGATCTGCAATGGCTTGGGGTTAAGGAGTGGAGACAAAAGGCCCAGGAGAGATCCGAATGGTAGAATGTGTGCAAGCAGGCCAGTGCCCTTCAAGGGCTGTAGCGCCACTGGGATGGATGGATTAATAGCAACAATAAAAGGAAAAAAACAACAACAATGTTTCATTCTAAATGAATTCTCATACAGACTATCAGAAAATGGAAAAATAATCTTTTATTTTATTAAAACTAAAAAAAACAATATCTTTTAAAACATGTCTTTGAAACATAGGTATTTAACCCATTAGCTCCTACCGCAGTAGGAAACGTTTTCCCGTTTTTGTCCTAAACCGTTGTAAAAAGTTTCTAAAACCCCCTATTCAATATATTTGATTTAAACTTTTTAAGAACAAGATTTCTTCTAGTCTCGTTGCAATCGTGATTAAAAAATCATTTTTGAGATTACCAATTCTATTTTAAATAAAATCGGGAATGTTTTTTATTTTTTAAATAATTTTTCAAACGAACCGGCCCATAGCCCCAGTGTGTAAGCCCCCACGTCGGAAAATCAGCATTTTTGAAGTTTTTTATTTCTAGTGGTATTAAACGTATGCGTATTTTAAAACTAGACATATAGTTCTATTTTTTAAAGTTGTTTGTTTGTTTATATGTATTAGATCTTAAATTTGATTATTTTTTTTAAAAAAAAAATATTTTTTAGAATTTTTAAAATACGGAGTTATTCCTCTTTGCTTAGGACTACAAAAGGGTTTTTCGTAACCGGAAATAGGAGTTATTGGGTTAAAAAATAATAATAATTACACATAATAAAAACATTACAAGTATAGCAAAATGACAATATACAATCACACTTCCATTCAAACATTCACATCAGAAAGTTGGATAGTATTCAATTCATTTATTGTCAATCAAAAGAGTTTTTGTGATCAACACTGGTATTTTGAATTGTTTTCTGTGATTGTAAATTCAAATGCTTACTTCTATAAATTGTTTTTTTTTATATAACAACTTTTATGCTTATAGATTATAAATGGTCCAATATCTATGTCACTAAAGTAAAGAAAAGAACACTTTCAGACATTGTAATCTATAGGGCAGATGATGTAAAGGTCATCTGTTTTTGTCCTGTGGCCTGACCAACCACCTTTACTTTCCCCCAACAAATGTCAGGTACCTATTAGAGCTGGGTGGACTCAGAGGTGCCCTAAAGATCCCGGATTTTAAAATCTCAGGATTTGAACCCGGGATCCTAGGTTAAGAAGTGAAGTGTTTGTCGGCTCAGCCAATTATGCTTCCATCTGTTTCTATTCTGGAAGTTAACAATGATGTCATGTGGCCAGCACAATGACAAACCAACTTTACTTTACCCAACGTATGTTACTTTTCACTGAGATTCAAACCTGAATCCCTTGGTTAGGAAGCAAAGCGGATAACCACTCAGCCACCAGACCTCCTTGTGAACCAGTGCCAGAGGGGATATTTGGGAGATTTAATATTTAGCATTCTTTAGAATGTTTTTCTGTACTAGGTTGTCCAAAATCTTCTTTGTTTGCAAAGATATTTGATACAGTAATCATGTATTTTAATAAGTAATGAAATACCTGATGTTCAAGTTTCATATTAGAGGTTTCAGCATATTTATCTGATTGCTGTGTATTCAAGACTGATTCATCTTCATCTATCTTCTCACTTTTTATCTCTGGCATTTTAAAGTCTTGTTCTTCACAAGGTTGTGTTAACAAATCTGGGTCTTCAATTTCTTCCTTCACTTGTTTTAAGACATTGTTCAGATCAAGAGAATAATCAAGTTCAACCTGAGGCATCTTCAAAGTCCAACTTTCAGCTAAGTTAAAAAATATTCCTGTAGTAAAAAGAAAAAATGAAAAAGTTGAGACAAATTTGAAATTGTGGACATTGTTACGAAGTTAGTAAATAGTGACAATACATTTTTTTAAAACATTTTCTTAACAACAAATAGGCCACATAGTTTGTCCATTGTGGTTTCAAGATGACCACTTCTGTCATCCAAGTTCTGAGGGTTTTGCACTGGGGTTTTGTGCCTCCTCGTGTGGCTGGTGAGACCTATGTGAACCCAGAATGTTTGGCTGCACACTGGGCAGGTTATTCCAGCTGGAGCTAGTCATTGACCTGATTTTTCTTCTCTGGTGCTTTTATTCTGCCAGCATTGTTCTCTTTTACTCAGCATTTTGTGCGCTAGATTTCACAGTACGATGCCATGATGCTCTGTCATATGTTTCTGAGAAGCGTTTTCTGTGTTCACCTTGTGAGCCCTTTCCTTCTTTTAATTGGCCATACAGAAGTTTTTAAGGGATGCAGCGGTCTTCTATTCTGCAGCTGTGTCCTGCCCAGGATTGTGTGGATGCTTTGCAGACCTGCTCTTTGAAGGACTTCAGAATCTGGTATTTTGACATTCAGTATTTTATTTAGACATTTTATGTGGATGTGCTTCATTTTCTTTGCATATTTTCACTTAACTATCTACTTTTCTGAGACATAAAGCAATGTAGGTAGGATGACTGCTTGATAGATCCCTTCCTTTGTATTTCTGGTGATACCACGTCTGTTCAAGACATTTTTAGACAGTCTGCCATAGGATGCACTGGCCTTGGCCATATGCTGGTCAGTTTCATTATAGATCTTTCCTTTCTGGAGAGAGTGCTGTCAAGATACGTGAATCGGTTCACTGCATTTATATCATGTCCATATATCTTGGATCCAAGTAGGCTTTTTCTGGAGCAGGCAAATATAAGACTTTCGCCTTTGTTGTGTTAATGGTAAGGCCAAAGTCTGAACATGCTCTTGAGAACTCACTGATGATGCTCTGCTGATTATTTGCAGAACAGGCATTTAGTGCACAGTCGTCAGCAAATAGCAAGTCCTTGATTACTGATGATTTTATTTTTTTATTTTGCTTTGAGCCATCTCGAGTTGAATCAATAGGCTATTATCAAATCTGTATGTTATATTTATCCCGGCCCTGGGCAAAAAATGGCACAATGCACTTTTTTTTTTTTTTTTGTGGTTCGTCCATCGTGGTTCGATGATGACCACTTTGTCATCCAGTGGGCTGAGGGCTTTGCACTGGGGTTTTGTGCCTCCTCATGTGGCTGGTGAGACCTATGCGAGCCCGGAATGTTCGGCCGCACTCTGGGCAGGTAATTCCAGCTGGAGCTAGTGTCGTTTGCCTTGCTTTCCTTCTCTGGCGTTTTTCTTTCGCAAGCGTTGTTCTTTTTTCCTCAGCAACCTGTGCGCCGGATCTCATAGCGCGGCGCCATGATACTCTGTCATGTGCCTCTGTCTCCCAGGTGCCTGGGTCAATGTTGAACTCCTTTAGAGAAGCTTTGAGGATGTCTTTGTATCGCTTTTTTTGGCCACCTTGCGAGCGCTTGCCTTCTCTTAATTGGCCATACATGAGACAATGCACTAAAAATTAGAGTTTACTTCAGTAGACATTGAGTTTTAAAAAATTATGAGAGGAAATATCTTATAACTTGTTTTACTGGTACAATACCAACTATTCCATTTCAGGTGCATTACTGGGACATCACTGATGATTAAAATACAGCTAATTGTTACATTGTTTTTTTTAACATAATTGGGGCTCAGTGAAAAAACTGGGACACTGTAACACCTATAAACTGATAAATAATACTACTAGAATTTACTATATCTATTATTTATTTACTGTTATTTCTGGTATTCTTATTGTTATTTTAGAAAAGAGAAGGTAATTGTTTGTTTGTTTGTTTGTTTCTATGTTTGTTTTACATGTTTCGGATGTTACTTCAGAGTTGAAGATACGGTAGTTTACTTCCTAGTCCAAACCTCACGCAGGACGAGAGAGATGGGAGCGGGCAGGGTTTGAACCCGGGAACATCGATAAATCCAAACGACAGTCCAGCGCGCAAACCGCACAACCAGGAAGCCATATAATATATGTCCTGTGCATTTCATTTGTCAATCTAGTCATGTATGTTAATCAATGAGTCACTGTGAGAAGTTTGGGCTCAGTTTCAAAACTGGACACTGTAATACTTAGTAATAATAGTATTACCCATAAATAACACTTAGTACTGGTATTTTGGTATTGTTATTGTTATTTCAAAAAAGAAGATAATTATCTCCAACTCATTTAATGTGTAATCTAGTCATTCGTGTTAATCAATGAGTCAATGACTTAAACTAAGTTAAACTCTTTTTAAAAAAATTAAATCTTTGGTTTTCCTGGCTGATTCAGGCAACTCATTCCAGCTAGACTAGTTGCTATTTTGAAACAGCATGGTGTTAGTTGATTGATTATTGTTTTTACATTTGCTTCATTTTTTAAAAAAACCCTTGTGGTAATCTTAAAGTATCATTCCTAAGCTTTTGAATGATACCACATTGTCAGCAAATGAAAGTCATGTTTATTTAGAAAATTTACAGTAACGTCATAGGTAAGAATGATTTTACATTTAATATCCTTTTAAAGCAAGCTTGGTTTTTTTTTTCTTTATGCATAAAGTTTGTTATTTAATTTTTTTTTAATGAAATTTTGTTCACCAAATTTAAAAAAGACTTCCACTAACATAATATAAATGATGCCAAATTAGGCTATTTTTTTAAATGGTTAAGTGGAAAAAAATATAACCACCCTAACAATCTATGACTATAGTATAAACATCAATATTTCTATTATAGAGTAGTGTTAAAAATCTTTTTTTTTTATATACTTAAATACAAAAATTATAAAAGGAAATCAGCTTATTAAGGCAAGATTGGGCCCATCCTGACGATGTTAAATGAAGTCACTCCATGATGCAGGAACAGATGGTGCCAGACATTAGTAATTCTCGTTGATAATAAATGATTTATGCTTTTCTTTGATCAACCTAGTGGAGAGAATACTATCAATGTGTTATTTTAAATAATATTTATAAATATTATAAAGCTGAGGAAGTTTCTACCAAACGGCATTCTAGAAAAAGGATCGAAGTCAATTTTCAAACAACTGAATCAATGTTAGCTGCATGTGAGGTGAAATAATCAAATTAAAAACCATATAATGTATATGTATTGATGTATTCCAAATTTCAAGCTTCTATTCTATCTATATTATAGTTATAAAGTTATTATGAGATAAAGACAAAAATTAATTTTTAGATCACTTTCAGAGTTTTTTGGACATTTTCTACACATATATATGTCAGTGGCATTTTACGTCTCTAGAGACGATCTTTTACCCTTGCAAGCTCTTGTGTGACTAAAGAGGCCGATCCTTGATACTCAGCTGCAATCGCAGGTTGGGCATATGTAGTCACCAGGCACCGTTGCACTTTCACCCTTCTTTCTGCTTCTGTTGTGTATGGCATCTGCAATCAAAGACCCCTTCTTTATGCTCTCTCTCCAAGTGGATCTATCTTGTGCCACCTCTTCCCAGTTGCTGGTGTCGATCTTAAAGAGCTTCATGTCCCGTTTGCATACATCTGTATAACGTAAGAGTGGACAACCAGCGGCTCTTCTGCCTTCTATTAGATCGCCATACAGAATATCCTGTGGGAGTCGACCTACTGGCATTCTACGAACGTGGCCAAGCCAGCCAAGGCGTCTGCTGCTGATAACAGAGCGGATGTCCTGGCAACCTGCTCTTTGTAACACTTCCTCGTTGGTTAACTTATCTTGCCACCTTATTTTAAAGATCCGCCTTAGGCATCGGAGGTGGAAGACATTCAGCTTTTTTTCCTGCCATGAGTATGTTGACCACGTTTCACTTCCGTATAGCAAGGTGCTCAATTCACAGGTCCGGTAAACTAGAGCTTTAGTGCTGTTAGTCAGCAATATGTTGTCCCAGACTCTTTTCTGCAACCGTGACATGGTGGCCATTGCCTTGGCTATCCTGTTGTTAATGTCATTATTCAGTAGAGTGTTGTTGGATATGATGGAGCCAAGGTAACAAAAGTTGTCTACGATCTCTAGTGGTTGGCCATTAATGCTTATTTGAGGTGCAGCATTAGTGTTTTGTACAAGTATCTTAGTCTTGCCCTGACTGATGTTTAAGCCGAACTTCTGGCAAGCAGCAGATAGTTTGTCAACTAGGAACTGTAGCTGGGTATCAGAATCAGCCACAATAGCTGCATCATCAGCATACAGGAGTTCCCTGATGAGTAACCTCCTGACCTTGGTTTTAGCCCGCAGCCTTGAAACATTGAATAGCTTTCCAGAGGATCTTGTATCTCCATACATATATATACATGGCATAAATAATAACTTTGCTCCTAGTATAATCCTATATTATATAGAATCTAATAATATATTATTAATATTATATTTAGATATCTATTTTTATTCTATAATAAAAGATTTTTTGGTATCATTGATTGTTAATTTCTCGATAAGCTCTACGTAAGCCTCTAACACCATGGGCCTTAAGTCATGATAAGTCTACATAACTAGATCTAGATCTAGTTTGAGTTTCTGTTGTTATATATTTATTTTGAATTTTTTGTCAAAGTCAAACGGTACCGGTGAAACCTTACACGTCTTTATATCTTTACATCGAACATTTTGCAAAAACAGTAAATTACTGTAAATTGAGTAAAACTAGAGTAGAGAAACTTAGAAAGACTTCAAAGTCAAAGTCGTCAAAGATGGAAAAACTCTTGAAAAAGGTCTATAGACTAGTACTTCTAAGACTAAGTCTATACTTATGTGAGCTTGTGATTTTAGATCTGCTTTTATTTTGTTATATATGCTAGTGCTTAGCTTTAGCTCTTTAATTTTAAAGTTTGAGTGCGCACAGCGATGTCCCTTCCTTTCCCAGCCTCTTCCTTTTCCGGTGTGAGCCCCCTCGAGTAGGTTGGCTTTTTGGCTAACAATGTGTGGCAATTACTAAAAAAAAGTCTAGTTATTTGTGCATTCTGTGTCGACTGCCTGTAAGTTAGAAAATGTTGTTTTTTTGTCTAAATATGTATTTGATTATTTTAGATTTGTTATCGTTATAGTAGATGTAGATGGATTATGGCTTGGTGCTCAATGATCCATGATGGCGGCTTTGTTGAGCCTTATCGAGTATTGGTCTATTTAGATCAAATGCTTATTAATCGTGTATCGTTAACATATATATGGCTTTGATTAGATGTAGCAAATGTTGTTTATTTTAGTCTAGCCTGACCTGTGTTGGTGGTGGCTTAGACTTGTGTGTTTAGATCTTATAAGCCACCTGAAGGTAATTATTACCAGCCTGTGTTTTCAAAATGTGCTAGACTAGGACTAGGTCTAGTTCATTATAATTGTATTATTATTTTATTAATATATGTTTTTATTTTTGTACTTGCAGGCTATTATTCCCATCTGCCATACTGCTGTTTAGATTTTTAGTGTTTTGATAAGTTTAGATCTAGTAGGTAGAGGTTAGTTGTAGTCATAATAGTTTTGGTCTGATAGTAGTGGTAATAGTGGTTTTAGTTAGTTTTTGATAAGTGTCGGTCTAGTAGGGTTGCATAGTTTAGTTCATTTTAGTTTCGGTTCGTCTAGTTGTTTATTTCTGTCTATATATATATTTTACTATTGGTCTATTTGTCTGATATTTTATTGACTTAATGTAAATAAAGTATTGTTTTGTTTTCATACTAAAGAAAATTTTTTGTGGCTCTTTTATTTTAATTAGATTAGGCTGGTTAGCTAGTGTAGTTAGTTACTTTAGTCTAGTTGTGTCAGTTTGGTCGCCAGGTGAAGTCCACTCTTTGGTATTGCACCAAAGTGCACAGATGGACTCACCCAGTAGCATCACCACCTGGCTACTGCCCGGTAGGTAAACAATGTTTAGCTGAATTGATATGGCCACTGCGCCTCCTGACCAGCTAACACTTAGAATATTCGAATATTCAATATATAATATTTTTTTATATAGATGATATTTATTATATTATTAGATCTATCATAATCATCATATGGCCAATATCATGAATATGGGATTGTATAATTCATTTAATTGTATGGTTATAATGCCATCGCCATTAACATTAAACATGGTCTTATTAGGTTCTTGCAGTTTAACATTCTCAGATCTATCTAGAATCTAGATCTAGAATCTACTTACTAGATCTAGGACTAGGTCTAAGTTGTTTCTTGTTTACACCATTTATTAGATCTACAAATTCATCAAATTCAAATGCTGACTCTGCTCTGAGTATTCGATTTTAGTAGATTTAGATGTAGTTGTAACTAATGTCACTAGTGAATTGCAGTAATCTCCCTTTTCTATGATGCTGTCAGTTATGGTGTTTTCATTATAAGTTACATGCATATATCATATACCCTTAGTGTTAACCTAAGTCTAAACATAAAGACAACCATTGTGCTTTAAAAAATACATATTAACCTATTGATACAGTGGCGTAGCATCTATGGCGCCAAGGGGTTCCAAGAACTCGGGCCTACGACCAGGGATGGCCTTATTATAGCTGTGCGCGAGGCCCTAGGCGAGCGTCGAGTGCGGGACCATATATACCGTACCACATCACGCTAACGGGCTAAACGTACGTCTTTAACGCCTCAAGAGGTCGTTCGTGAATGACGTCGCGCTCTAGGGGGATGGGGGTGAGAAAATGTGACACTTTGTGACAAGGGGGAAGGGGGGCAATTTTGTGACGTCACAAGTTTCAAATTCATGAAAAAAAAAACACAAATAAAATATTTTTTTTTAACTCTTTGACGTCGCAATGACGCTCCCATCGTTGATTCTATCCAGATATAAAGCTATAAATTCCGACCAAACGTGGAAAATAATTACGGTGTCAAAGAGTTTAAAAAAGACAATGAAGTCCTAGTAGTTTTGGGAAACACAGGTGAGGAGAGTGTAGAATGGAAAGATGAAGATCTAATTGAAGACAATTTAATTTTCGAGTCAGCTCCTCAAGCATAAGAAGAAAAACTTAAAATTCCCGTGTACATGAAACATCTTTGGGAAAAAATTGACAAAAAAATTTTTTTTTTAATTTTGTGACGTGACGCAGATGGGGAGTGGGAGTCTGAGAATTTTTGACACTTTGTGACAAGGGGAGGAGTGACGTCATTTACGAACGAACTCTAACAATAACAATACAGTATGTCCGCCTCTAACGCCACGGGCCTTATTTTTGCTACAAAACAGAACACGACGTAGGCTACTGTTGGTCTATTATTGGACGAGTTACATTATATACTGTATGGCTGAGGTGGCAACCTTCGGAGTCAGTGCGCCAATGTTTTTCACGTATTCAGATGCGCCATACTCATTTTTACTTTAAATTATTATAGTCCTTTAAAAGCATTTACTAATTTTAATTGACTATTTGTAATCGTACAACTAAAAATATATGAACACAGCAGTTTTAAAAAGTAATAATATCTCTTACAGGCAAAATGAAGTAGGCCTAATTAAGGAGACTTTCGACTTTTGCTTTCACCGAATCTGTAATTTTAACACTGGAATGTATGCACACACATTTCTTCCTATTAGAAGCTGATAGGCCTACTTGCGACCTCAGTTTAGACTTGCTCATTTTCATGTACGAAAATGATTGGTTGCATTTTCATCAATTGGCGTAGCTATGGTGGGGTGGGGGATGCATTTGAAAATACATCCACAGGCCCACGCTTTAAACATTTTAAAAGCCTTTGGGTAGTTTGGAACAGTTCATTAAATTTCCATTTATGTTCTGTCTATTACTACACATCTTCAAAATATTCTTGAAGTAAATGAAAATAGATGCCTTTTGTTGGCATCGAGCACCAATACTAATCGTACGATACGTCATTTTTGGTGCATGCTTCCTATATAGGTTGGCCACCCCTGCTGTATTGTAATGGTTCTCTATTAACAGAAGCAAATAAAAAGGAAAACACGTTCGCGCACTACTAATATTATGTCTCCTCTCTCACTCAGCGAATTGAAGCCAATTGGACGTTTTAAAAGAACAAAGTCTGCTATAATAGCTACAGTGATCCATACACAGATCCGACTTTTGCGAGGTTTCAAAATTTAATAATTTTATTTTTTTTTTTTAACAAGACACGATTTTTCTTATGGCCGCAGGATGTCTATGCAAAGTAGCCTATTGGGGGAAAAAAGCAACAACTTAATACGTCATCGCCGAACTTTCTGCAAGTTTTAATGGAAGCTGATTGTCTTAAAAAAAAACTGCACAAGCACCAAGTCTTCTCTCTCACTCTGCGAATTGAAGCCAATTGGACGTTTTAGAAGAACAAAGTCTGCTATAATAGCTACAGTGATCCATACACAGACCCGACTTTTGCGAAAGGGCCATACCGCGACTTTTCAAAATTTAATCATTCTAATTTTTTTTTTTACCGTGACACGATTTTTCTCATGGCCGTATGATGTCTATGCAAAGTAGCCTATTTGGAAAAAAAAAAACAACTTAATACGTCATCGCCAAACTTTCTGGAAGTTTTACTGGAAGCAGATTGGCTGAAAAAAAAAAAACAACAAACAACTGGTTCAATACAGACTAGGTTACGGTACCGGTATCAGATAAGTTTGTTTTTTTGTAGATGTATACATTCACACAACCAGGATTGTTTTCTCTGCAGGATGGGGGATGGGATATGAGTTAAACACATTTTCTTTTCTTTTTTTTTTAAATCAAACATTCATTAGTTATTTAAGAGCAAAATAATTGATCGCGGTATGCGTGCTGGACTGTTGTTCGGATTTCTCGACGGTCCCAGGTTCATCCCCCGTCATCCTGCGGGAGGTTTGGACTAGGTAGTCTGAAGGAACATCCGAAACATAGGAAGCAAACATTTTACAAAGGAAGAATCAATCATCTTTTTTTTTTTAAAGTATTATTTTTTTTGTCTTGTACTAGTTTCTTATATAGAACATTAAGTCATAGGCCAATGGTGTACAACCCACTATTTCTTCCAGTAGGAATTAAAAACGCACAAATAATGTTTTGAGTGTCGTGACATCCTAGCTTAAGTTCATATAAGTGATGTTTCTAATCTTATCTTATAAAATACAGACGTTGCTTTAAAAAAAAAAATGAATATTATGTCCTACGCGTCATGCATTAAGCCACGGACAGCTATATTTAAATATTAAGCGTCGAAATGTCATATTAAAAAAAACATTGTGATATTTATCTTATCTTATATATTACAGACGTTACTTGAAAAAAAAAAAAAAAACACGTCCTACGCACTTTATGTATCAATCTAGTCAATCAAGTCCTGGCTGATTCAGGCACCATATTCCATTCTCTAATAACACTAGGGAAGAAGGAGCACTTGTATGAATTCGTTCTAGTGTACCGGTATTAAATAAGAAATGATCCTCCATATTTGTGTTTTTCTGAATATTTCATTAGGTTTTGTTTTTCAATTTGTAAACTATGGTTTAGTGTTTTTGTGTATTATAGCTACTTTACTTTTGTTCTGCCCTAAGTGTCTCTAAGCTTAGTGATTTTGTGTATTATAGCTACTTTACTTTTTT
>JADKLZ010027626.1:0-11392 GCA_021533235.1 Biomphalaria straminea | reverse complement strand
CTCAACAACATATACTAAGAAACAAAAGAATTCTAACACAGTACTGTCAGGGTTCAATTGTATGTTTGGCTCACTAAGGGTTTCTTCTATATTACTATTAAGAACAATTATACTTCAATACACATCAACTCAATAAATAACACTAATACTTTCCATGAATTAACAATGATACTCTATAATTTAATAATATGTAATAGAGCTCAAATAATACATAAACTTCAATAAATATTTAATACTAGTCGACCGGCGGCGTAGCATACGCCGCTATTTTGCAGGGCCAACCTTAGGCCACTGCAACCTATGCAACCGCATTGGGCCACGCACTTTTATAGCACCCGCGCTAATTTTAAGTGTATAAATTATTAAGTTTACCATTTTATAACTTATTATTTTTTCGCCTCTTAAATTACCTAGGATAACTTGTTTCAAAAATAAAACAGTGATCTTTCCATTGTGTCCAAACTCTTGAGCATGCTCTGTCGCCTTCATAGTTACAACGGAATACATTGTGTATCCTCCCCCTTTTTTTTAAACGGAGGTAGAAATAAATAATAAAAAAAAAGAGTGATATTTTTTGGTTGCTCTTTTGTGACTATGCGTGTTCTCTGTTTCCTTACTATTTTTTTCTTTTTTTTTTCGTGGACGATTCGCAGAGTGATCTTTCCTTTACTGAAACTACTAGAAGCTTTTTTAATATCTTCTTCTATGGCCACCGTCAGTC
Organism: Biomphalaria straminea; assembly: GCA_021533235.1. Lineage (NCBI taxonomy): Eukaryota > Metazoa > Mollusca > Gastropoda > Planorbidae > Biomphalaria > Biomphalaria straminea. The sequence goes on along the minus strand of JADKLZ010027626.1, from coordinate 10,671 downwards.
GCGAAGCTGTGGTCGGAACGATGTCGCCCACACATCAGTTCCCCCCTCTCCACGCAGCTGATGTATCCAAAGGAACGGCAGTGCCGATACAGTTTGGGGTCAGCAGCGTCGCAGGTTCTGCCAGAGTGTAGCACTGGGTGCTGCAAACTGCCTTAGGGTCGCCAGCTCCTGATTTTTCCTCAGGGTTGACTCCCGAAGCCTTTCCCTTGATTGGGTATAGCTGCAAGGCAGCAGAGGTTTGAAATCAGAGTTTTCCTTCTCCTAGGTGGGTAGCCAGCCATGGCTAACGAGCCCCTCCTGCCCGAAGCTTACTGGTTAAGGCGCCAGTTACTCGCCTGTGCCCCTTCTCCTGTTAGTAAGAACAGTTCCGCCGGACTCAATATCTGAGCCACACGTGAAGGCCGGGAGTTGGACTGGTTGTCAGAGGCTATTTGAGATGCATGCCATTAGGAAGCATTTTATAGGTAGTGGAGTGCTTACATCCATTACCACTTCCGGCAATGACAACCTTGCGGAACCTTTTTAATATAAACGTTTGACAACAAACAGTTGAAGATTTTCATAGATCATGGAAAATCTATATATAGCAGGCTTTTTGGTGTACCGGTATACAAAGTAAAGAAAGTGTGGTTTTTTTTTTCTAAGTTACCATTCGTGGTTATTCTCGTGTACAACTTACCTACCGCTACAGAATCTGTTTGTAACCTTCATTAGTTGGCAAGTTTGAATCTCAGTTTAGATTCCTTGAAATCGATTAGCTTATCAAGAAACTCTGGCGTAGAATGAAATACACACACACACACACTAAACATACACAAACCACACTATTATTTGCTTGTTCTGATGCACTCAGATTTATTTCACCAGTCTATTGATGTGTTTACTTCAGACTGAGAAGGCTTGCAAATGTCATGTAGTTGTTTTTCCATTTGAACGTTTTCCGAAATTCTTCAAAGAACGAGGCTGCTACACATGGAAACCTCTCATTGTCATGGTAACTCTTCACATTTAGAAGTTATTGCTGAATAAAATGTGCAGTGGCGTAGCTAGGGGTTGGGAGGCCCTAGGACTTGAACTCTATGGAGGACCCCTGCACTTTGACATCAGACATCGTATCATGAGATAATGGCCATAATATTTAATGTAAAAACAAATTTTGGACACTCCTTTGAATGCACCCCTAAACTGGGGGCCGGGGGATAATTACATTTGGAACCACCCTAGCCACGCCACTGAAAAAAAAAAGTGTGTCTTGAGTCTTGTATAGTTTAATTATAAATTATTAATTTTAATTGAAGGCCTCCATGATGAAAGCAAGAAAGTTGGTCGTGTATCAAGATTCTTCGATCTCCTGGAAAGACCCAGTGCTAGAGCTACTCGACAGGGGAGATAAACTAGGCCTTCAGTTATGGGGCGGCAACAAAATGCATAATATCCCAGTTGCAACTTTTAAAGGTGTAAGAAAGTCTGTATTATTTAGATATTATGTAGATTCATTTTAAATTTCTTTTTTTTAACAATACAGTGCTTTTTTGTAACAAACAAAGTAGATGCCGGTACTCGGTGATAAGGTGCCGGTACTCTGTGATAGACTGCCTAACTTTTAAATACTAATAAATTAATAATAAATTTAAAATACAAGAAAAGTAATATTTTCACCCATATTGAAAAAGTTGCTGGTACGTCGTACCGTGTGTACGGTCACAAAAAAGCACTACCTCTATTCAACTCAGAACTATATAAAACTGAAACCTTCTGGGTGGTTGCAAGGGGTGTGGGGGCTAAAAAATCTGGATGAATCTGGTTCTAACCCTTTCTTGTCATAGTTGAGCTTTAGATTGTATTCCGTTGCTCTTAACATGACTTATTTGAAAATGAGGTCATGATGTTTAATATCTCTTCCAGCTAATAGAATGTCGCCTATGATGACATATGCTCCTTTAATACTTTGAAGCATTTCATCCATAATTCTTTGGTAAATTTCTGGCGCTGATTTGATTCCAAAAGGTAATCGTAACCATCTATATCTTCCCAGAGGTGTGTTGAAAGTTGTAAGAAAAGAAGATTCTCCTTCAAGCTTTATCCGCATAAACCCTGACTTGGCATCGAGAACTGAGAATGTCTTCGAATCTGCAATGTCTTCAATCACATCTTCAATAGTTTCCATCGGGTGATGTTCCCGTCTGATTGCTTTATTAAGATCTTTTGGACCAATACAATACACTGTCATTCCTGAATGAAACAACCATGGAGCTAACCCATTCAGTAGAATCATGTACTGCAGTAATAAATCTATCAGCCTGCATTTCTAAGTTTTTCTTCATATTTCTTGCGTAACGATGCTGCTAAGCGACGTGGTGGATGGATAACTCCTTCAGCATGTTCCTCTAACTGAATCTTGTATTCTCCTGGCAGTGTTCCAGTTGCTTTCGGCATTTCAGGAAACTCTCTTTGTAACTCGTCTTCTGCCTATCCGTTGTCATAAACATTCTGCAGTGTCACCACTCAAAATGTTTTCTTGAGTAAGGTCCACTACTTCAAACCTTCTTGTATATTATTCTTCAAAGCACCACTGTTCCTAAAGTCTTAGTGACTAATATATAGAGTTTTGTAAACTTCACGGCCTTGTTGACCTATCCACTTTCCCAGCCGTTTTGTTTACTATTGACACCAGCTTATGAAACAAAAGCGTACTTGCTGTTGAAATCTTAAAAACTCTTGATATAGATCTAAATCTTTTAATATTTTGCATTCCAAATTGGTTGCTCAAAATTAAAAGAAGCCATTATTAGATTACTAAAAACCTTTGTCTGGGCAGCTTTTTAAGTCCGACTTCTGACAACATTCGGAATATTTGTATTACAAATAACAAAGTAGTGTTTAATAGGGAAGACATATTAAGAACTCTATTTATTACGTAAACACGAGCGGTGTTGCACAAACGCGCCAGTGTGCAAATGTACATATAAATCCATTCAGTTACATATAACCAGAATTCTTTCTCGGGATGGAGAGGGGGGGATGGTGAGGGATAATAAATGTTGAATTTTTTATAATTTTTTTTATTCTAACATTAATTTGTTAATAATTTGAATCGCCGAATAAGTTCTTTAAAGGAAGTATTCTCTTTTTATTTAAATAATTTTAAGTGTATTTCTTGTTCTCTGGAGAGTTCTAAAAATATAGTGTACAGTACTTTGCTCCCTTTGACTTCAAAATAGATCTGCTGCTTTGAATTTCCAAATGACGAACTTTTAACTAACTTTTACATTGTAACTGCTTGTTGATATTCATGTTTGTTACATTGTATCTCCGTAAAGCTAATCAATCTAAAACTTTGTTAGATTCTAGATCCATACAACTATTTCAACTAAATCTTTGTTAGTCTATAGTTCCATACAATTGTTAGTCTATAGTTCCATACAACTAGAGAAACTAAACCAGTGTTAGATTGTAGCTTCATTCTGTAAGTCCAACTAAACCTTTGTTAGATTCTATTCCATACAGCTAATCCAACTAAACCTTTGTGTGTGTGTGTGTATGATTCATACCGCTAGTCCAACTGAACCTTTGTTAGATTTTAGCTCCATACAGTGGATACAGCTAATCCAACTAAACCAGTGTTAGATTTTGGCTCCATACAGTGGATACAGCTAGTCCAACTAAACATGTGCTAGATTTTAGCTCCGTGCAGTGGATACAGCTAATCCAACTAAACCTGTGTTAGTTTTTAGCTCCATACAGTTGATGCAGCTAATCCAACTAAACCTGTATTAGATTTTAGCTCCGTGCTGTGGATACAGCTAATCCAACTAAACCTGTGTTAGATTCTAGCTCCATACAGAGGATACAGTTAATCGAACTAAACCTTTGATAGATTCTAGCTCCATACAGGGGATACAGCTAGTCCAACTAAATATTTGTTAGATTTGCTTCAGAAGACTAGTGGAACTAAATGTAGATATTTATTTATTCGTTGACTTGTAAATGCTGCACAAGTTACTTGCGTGGCATGCAAGAGACAAGACTTACCCAAAGTCATTTGTTAAGCGCATTTAATGATGATGTCATTTCTCTCAGATGTTTGACTACATGGGAGACCTGCCTTGTGCGTACCTCAACTATACCCAGATACAAAGTGGAATTATCGTGCTGAAGAAATCGCCATTTATAGTCAGATCTATCCTGGAACCTTGGGCCAAGTGTGCCTTTGAAAAAGATTGCTTCTGTCCCAATACAACGATTAACAGTAAGAATTGTAGTGGCAGATCTAATGTATTACATTGGTGTCATAGGTCAGTAATGTGTTTTTTATACTTAGGCTAATTAATTTATTATAGGTATTTATGTTAATCTTAGACCACATACACCCTGCTACTAACACACACTCATATTTATATATATATATACCTGACCTAACATTAACAGTTAATTCCTAAGTGGACACTGTTAAAGGTCGTTGTGCTGGCCACATGACACCTCGCTAACCAAGGAACACAAAAACTGTTAACCTTTACATCGTCTGCTTGATAGATCGCAAGGTCTTAATCAGAATTTGGGGAGAATAATTTGCTTTAGAATAATACTGAAAGGGGGGGGGGGGTGTTCAACTGTGACGTTCTTTCTCTCTGTCACACGCCGAGGATTGTTAATAATAACTTGATAAACTCAATAAATGAAGACAGAAATACTTCTGTAGTTTCTCGAACAAACTTTAATGACTTCTTCTGCTTTCTTGAACAACAACTCAATCTATATCTTGAATAATAAAACTGTACTTATAAACTCTTCTATATCACTTAGTATAACACTTTACTCTCTAGTAAACTTCTAAGAGAAGATTAAACATAGGACCTCGCTCTATTAAATACAATACAAGAACCTTTCTTCCACTATAACCATTTCTAAGCGAGGACTCTCGCTCTCTAAATACCGTTACTATGCGAGGACCCCGACTAACATTTTCCCCTTATTTATACTTTTCTAAATCGTATCTTCCAGAACCTAGAAGTTTCTCGGATCACTAATTTAGTAACGTTGACCTTCTGGAAGCTGACGTGTATAATTTTTTTCTCTTAACCCCTTTCTATGATTGGCTATTCTAAAATTAAACTTGTTTACGCTGGACAGCGCACTTAACTTGACCTGGTTTCTAGAACATACTCTAAAAGGGACACAACTAAAATCGTTACATCAACCTCAAAACCCTCTGTAGGGGGATTTTAAACTCAAAACCAATTGGAGAGTTTTTAAACTTTAAAAAAGCCAGAGCTCAAAAAAAAAAAAAAAAAACCTGGGCTTAGCTATCTATGTTCAAAAAATTTTTGTGTATAATTTAATTTATTTTTTATATTCAAGAGGTATTAAAAAAAAAACGCTGAAGGGGAGTTTAAACTCAAAACCCTCTTTGGCTACGCTAATAACATTTTGAGTGCGTAATTTGTTTTTCATATTGAAGAGGTAGGGGTTTAAACTCAAAGCTCCGTTGGCTACTATCATAGAATTTTGTGTGTGTCACTCATTTGCTTTTTTTATACTGAAGAGTTATTTTTTAGCTGCAAACCCCGTTAATTTCGGAGGGGGTTTTAAAATCAAAATCTACCTTAGCTATGCTCTTGGTTGGTATGCATTACTGAATGCATGTCGCGTAGGATGTAATCATCTTCTTTTTTGAAGTAACGTCTGTACTGTATAAGATAAGATAAGAATATGGAGATTGTTATTCTCATTAATTTTGTTTCTTTGTTTTGTTTTATAGAAGAGGGGGATTTAACTGCAAACCCCTTGGAAGAGGGTTCTAAACTCCAAACCGTATGTTTTCTCCGGCAGCTACACACCACAAATGCATGCCAAAATTATCTTTAACTGAGAAATTAAAATGGCACCTTTTTGTTTCATAGAAGCGTATTTATTTTGCACAGGTATGACCAATCTGCACTGTCTATGATTGTGACCAAACTGTTCGCCAGTGAACGCTACAGATACCACATGCCACAAACTGAAAACGAAGATGACCGATTTGTCAAGATTAACAGGAATCAAAAAGAAGGCGAATACTTTGATAAGTTGTTAGCGAACTCTTGACCAATTGACGCATAGTCGTGTACCAAAGGTCAAATTCAAATGGCTAAATTTTAGAAACTTAGGGTTAGGTTAAAAAAAAAATAGCTAGAAAGTGCATTGTGCTTAGTTTCAGTGTAATATTTAAGATTTAAAGATAAGATTTAAAAACTCCTTTGTCCCACTTTCGATCAGAGTGTTACGAGATCAGCTGTCATCGAGAAGTACAGAGAAGTCAAATTCATAAAGCGCTGGTTGTGAATGTGCATGTGTGTTTGTATGTGAATGTTGTTCGAATTTTTCATTAACATTGTTTTTGTACAGTAGTTACGCTGACGTTGTCAAGTTGTAATCAAACTGAATTTCCATTAGATTGGATCAATAAAATTATCTTATCTTATCTTATATAGGGAAACACTATAGGGAAAAACGTACATCATTTTATAACAAAGTAATATATGTGTACAGTGAAGCGAGAATAGGGCGAAATAATAATGGGGATGGAGGGTGCGAACCAAACCGGATGGCAATGAATCTAGTAAAACCGCTGTAGAGACATTATTTATTTATACCTTTAGGAAATGAAGTAAAAGAAACAAGTATAAAGTATATTATATTCTATATACAATGTAGGCTCTGTAATAACATATCGTAGTGGACACATCGCGTAGGCGAAAAAACGACAAAAATATTGCACATACATGCGGGTGATAACAGACAAAATTTATCATCTTCTTTTTTGAAGTAATGTCTGCATTTTATAGATAAGTAACGTCTGTATTTTATAAGATAAGATAATAGAAGCATAGGCTTTCAATCTGCTTAACCCATAGATTGCAAAGTCTGTAAAAAGTATCTTCCCACATATCTGTTAGTTTGTCCGTGTGATTTGTTTTCCCCACTTAGTGTAGGCCTATCTGTTTTCAAAAGCTGTGTTTTAGTTAACCTAGAACCACTGAATATTTAAACTCAAAAAAATCAATACGTCAATAATCACATTCACTTGATATCCACTTATCGCATTATCTTGATTTACTTGTATTGAGATTTTATTAAGAGGGTGGGTGTTTCTATTTTGTCTATTAGTTTGTCCAACACGTGATTAGTTAATTTTCTTTACATCTCATGATTATTTCTCTGCGTGTGCATATTTCTTTATAATTTGCACATTGTATCCAACACGGTAAATACATCAGGTTTAAGGCGAGGGAAGTAGACTATCTATGGAATTTTAAAAAAGAATAAAGATAATTTATAAGACAGACCAAGTACAGTGGCGTAGCATCCATAGCGCGAAGGGATTCAATGAACCCGGGCCACGACCATTCAGGGGCCCACACCCGATGGTGAAACAACCATGGGTCCAGGGCCCCTCTATACAACATAAGCCCTACCTCAGGGGCTCCATGAATACTTAGTAGGCCTAGTTAGGCTACATACAATATCTGGACTTATATAGGGCCCCATATCTCAAATAGCTTAAGGCTCTTTCAACTGTAAATACGACACTGCATGGTGCGTAGGGGGTTCATATCGCCAGGTCCCATGACTAATGATCAATTGTGGCCTGCCCTACACTGCAATTTTATTTTTAAAAAAATGGTTAACTAAAAAAAATTAAAAAGATTCCTTAAAATATTCTGAACATCATCTCAAACTTTGTATAAACTTCAAATCATTAACCCGTATTTTTCAGTTGGAGTCATTGTAAGGAACTGTTTTCATCAGGTTTTGATAATGTGGTGATGATGCGTTGCTTGTGACGTTTGGGTCCCATACTTCCATTTTTCTTGTATTTTATTTTTCCATCTATGTTAATTAAGTCGTTGACAATAGTACCTATTTTTCATACTTATTTGGTTTAAGTATTTTTTTTCCATTACCAGAACTCAAGATTTAGACTTAATATAGGTATTAAACAAGAAAAAGAAACATCATTCTATTTGTTACTTTGGGAAATATTAAAGATATTGACTTTTGATTTATACCTAGACACAGCACCAACGTTGTTTTTCCAAGCGAATCGTCCAAAAAAAAAAGCCTAATTACTTAACTCCACCAACAAGCTTGCCCAACATACAGACAAAAACTGAGAACGGTGATTTTTTTTTAAATATGAGCGAACAGAACAATAGCCTCAGTTGAGTAGATAGGGATTTGGGGGCCCGAGAGGCTTGACCTCTTTAGAGACACCTGCATTTTGACATTCGACATCCTGACTATGTAAAGGCGTAATTTTTAATGGAAAACACATTTCGGACACTCATTTGGGGGCCCCTCAGACGCCCTCAGTGGGAGTCGAATGAGATTTAATTTGGAATACCATCCCCCTTCCCCCCAGACTAGCTACGCCACTGAATAACCTTCATTTATTGTTTCAACAAAAGCAGCCACTTGCATATTAGGTTCACTTTGCTAAACAGTACTTAAACATGGTCTTCAAAGATTCTGTCAGCTATGTTGTTCTACTTCCATTGGAATCTCTTTTAGTAAATGTACTGATACATACATCCTACTGGATTTCTTTGTCACACAAAACATGTGTCATATTGGGCCCATAACTGCTGTATAACTAAATCTATGTTTGCCCAAATGTTTCCAATAATAATTTGTTCTTCATCGGCCAGTCTATATATAGATCTACATAAATCTATATATAATTTAATAATATACGTCTATGGTATTAACTTTACAGTGTTCTGTTCTTGGATCTAGATCAGTGGTGCCCGAAATACGTCTCGCGGACCAGATGCGGCCGTAATGGCGTAATGTGATTCCATTCGGCCCGTCAAAACGTCGGCGTATAGAATTAAGTATTAGAATCTAAGTCGACTAAGTGGTTGAAAAATGTATCTTTACCTAAGCAACTGCTAAGTTAGGCCTCTATTTTTTTCTCTTATGGATTGGGTACCATGCGTATTATAACCATAACCTTTAACATTTACATGTTTATGAGAGGACTCTGAACAAAAAGCCAACAAGTTTGTTTCATTAGAAAAGTATCTAGCTGCGTTCAAAAAAATAGAACAGCATATGAACGGCCTTCTTGATTTGAGCTCAAAAAAAAAAAAAGTAGATCTAAATCTACGGGTGCTAGATCCACAGGTTTCCACTTTCTAATATTTTTAGGCTAATTACATTTCGTGTAATTTTTTAAAAATCTTTTTGTCGATGTCGCCCGAGACAAGACTGTTGGAAATGGCCAAAATACGACCCGCGATTTTGTCAGGCCCAATAAGAAACGTCGCCACAATGTATAATATATATTATCAGGCAACGCTAAGAACCGTTATTGAGAAATACCTGTTCCAAACAATTATCAGTATACTGTACCAGTAACTTTGATGTCATTCACGGCTTTGTGAGAGCAAAAAAAAGACGAAAAAGAATTTCTGTACGAAAATAGGACTGTCGATTAGTCTTTCACAATTTATTCATTCAATAAAATTTCCCAGAATCATAAATGCTGCTGGTAAAATCATTGGCAAAAAACAAACCCCATTTGGGCTGCTGTTTGAGACAAACATCCATAAAGAAGCTAAAAAAAGCGTAGCTTTGGGTCAGGATTTTAAGAAAAAGAGATACAGGACACCTATAGTAAAGACAAACAGACACAAACACTCATTTGTTCCCCTGGCAATCAAATTATTAAATAGAAACAATCTGATATAAACTTTTCACATGTAAATTACGAGTGAGTCTGGTGTGAATGTACATTTTTTTAAATATAATTATAATATTTAGTTTGGTGTAATGCACAAATTGTAAGACATTTGCTCACGGACAATAAAGATTGTTACTATTATATTTTTCTTTCAAAAAAATATTCGTTCATATTTTCGTTCACACTATACGTTAAGTTTTATATGGCTTACTACAATGACGAATTCGTATTTTTTCCCCCATAGTGACACTAAAACACGCAACATGTGCCTGAGTCAGCCAGTAACAGTTAAACCAATGGCTTCATCATGATGTCCTTTGCGTTCATCGTGGAGCTTAGGGGCATACAGTAAACACTCTACGTCTCAAGCTTGTCTTCTTATTGCCACCAAGCCACTGACGGATCCAGGGGCGGACCCCCTTACCCTAAAGAGAAATCTAACATTGACAACAAACATATGCTACATTTTACTTAGTTATTGTATCCATTGGAGGTGTAGACAGATAATATAGATATAGCTAGATAGAGATGGCTAGATAGATAAAGATAGATAGAAAGATAGAAATAGTTAAATAGAGTACACGGATCAAAATTGTAGAAGTTTTATTTTGGTTCACATAGTGTTCTACTAAACCCACATGCTTCAGTACATTCAAGAATAACACAAAGACCTACATACCCTATGTATCTTAAAAATATGCATGAATGAGGCGCTTAGCTTCTGAACTGGAGGTCCGAGGTTTGATTCATGGGATTTTAATTTTGGTGGGATCTTTAGGCGCCCCCCCCCGGCGGGGGGGGGGGACCGAGGCATTAGTTCTGGAAAAGTAAGAGGTTCGTTGTTAAGTTGTACATGTTTCGGATATTCATTCAGAGTTGACATATACTTCCTAGTCCAACCCTCAAACAGGTTGATGGAGGATGGCAGCGGGCAGGATATAAGCCCA
>JADKLZ010027625.1:0-11538 GCA_021533235.1 Biomphalaria straminea | reverse complement strand
CTCAACAACATATACTAAGAAACAAAAGAATTCTAACACAGTACTGTCAGGGTTCAATTGTATGTTTGGCTCACTAAGGGTTTCTTCTATATTACTATTAAGAACAATTATACTTCAATACACATCAACTCAATAAATAACACTAATACTTTCCATGAATTAACAATGATACTCTATAATTTAATAATATGTAATAGAGCTCAAATAATACATAAACTTCAATAAATATTTAATACTAGTCGACCGGCGGCGTAGCATACGCCGCTATTTTGCAGGGCCAACCTTAGGCCACTGCAACCTATGCAACCGCATTGGGCCACGCACTTTTATAGCACCCGCGCTAATTTTAAGTGTATAAATTATTAAGTTTACCATTTTATAACTTATTATTTTTTCGTCTCTTAAATTACCTAGGATAACTTGTTTCAAAAATAAAACAGTGATCTTTCCATTGTGTCCAAACTCTTGAGCATGCTCTGTCGCCTGATAGTTACAACGGAATACATTGTGCATCCTCTCCCTTTTTTTTAAACGGAGGTAGAAATAAATAATAAAAAAAAAGAGTGATATTTTTTGGTTGCTCTTTTGTGACTATGCGTGTTCTCTGTTTCCTTACTGTTTTTTTCTTTTTTTTTTTTCGTGGACGATTCGCAGAGTGATCTTTCCTTTACTGAAACTACTAGAAGCTTTTTTAATATCTTCTTCTATGGCCACCAGCAGTCGCGAAGCTGTGGTCGGAACGATGTCGCCCACACATCAGTTCCCCCCTCTCCACGCAGCTGATGTATCCAAAGGAACGGCAGTGCCGATACAGTTTGGGGTCAGCAGCGTCGCAGGTTCTGCCAGAGTGTAGCACTGGGTGCTGCAAACTGCCTTAGGGTCGCCAGCTCCTGATTTTTCCTCAGGGTTGACTCCCGAAGCCTTTCCCTTGATTGGGTATAGCTGCAAGGCAGCAGAGGTTTGAAATCAGAGTTTTCCTTCTCCTAGGTGGGTAGCCAGCCATGGCTAACGAGCCCCTCCTGCCCGAAGCTTACTGGTTAAGGCGTCAGTTACTCGCCTGTGCCCCTTCTCCTGTTAGTAAGAACAGTTCCGCCGGACTCAATATCTGAGCCACACGTGAAGGCCGGGAGTTGGACTGGTTGTCAGAGGCTATTTGAGATGCATGCCATTAGGAAGCATTTTATAGGTAGTGGAGTGCTTACATCCATTACCACTTCCGGCAATGACAACCTTGCGGAACCTTTTTAATATAAACTTTTGACAACAAACAGTTGAAGATTTTCATAGATCATGGAAAATCTATATATAGCAGGCTTTTTGGTGTACCGGTATACAAAGTAAAGAAAGTGTTGTTTTTTTTTTTCTAAGTTACCATTCGTGGTTATTCTCGTGTACAACTTACCGCTACAGAATCTGTTTGTAACCTTCATTAGTTGGCAAGTTTGAATCTCAGTTTAGATTCCTTGAAATCGATTAGCTTATCAAGAAACTCTGGCGTAGAATGAAATACACACACACACACACTAAACATACACAAACCACACTATTATTTGCTTGTTCTGATGCACTCAGATTTATTTCACCAGTCTATTGATGTGTTTACTTCAGACTGAGAAGGCTTGCAAATGTCGTGTTGTTGTTTTTCCATTTGAACGTTTTCCGAAATTCTTCAAAGAACGAGGCTGCTACACATGGAAACCTCTCATTGTCATGGTAACTCTTCTCTTTTAGAAGTTATTGCTGAATAAAATGTGCAGTGGCGTAGCTAGGGGTTGGGAGGCCCTAGGACTTGAACTCTATGGAGGACCCCTGCACTTTGACATCAGACATCGTATCATGAGATAATGGCCATAATATTTAATGTAAAAACAAATTTTGGACACTCCTTTGAATGCACCCCTAAACTGGGGGCCGGGGGATAATTACATTTGGAACCACCCTAGCCACGCCACTGAAAAAAAAAGTGTGTCTTGAGTCTTGTATAGTTTAATTATAAATTATTAATTTTAATTGAAGGCCTCCATGATGAAAGCAAGAAAGTTGGTCGTGTATCAAGATTCTTCGATCTCCTGGAAAGACCCAGTGCTAGAGCTACTCGACAGGGGAGATAAACTAGGCCTTCAGTTATGGGGCGGCAACAAAATGCATAATATCCCAGTTGCAACTTTTAAAGGTGTAAGAAAGTCTGTATTATTTAGATATTATGTAGATTCATTTTAAATTTCTTTTTTTTTAACAATACAGTGCTTTTTTGTAACAAACAAAGTAGATGCCGGTACTCGGTGATAAGGTGCCGGTACTCTGTGATAGACTGCCTAACTTTTAAATACTAATAAATTAATAATAAATTTAAAATACAAGAAAAGTAATATTTTCACCCATATTGAAAAAGTTGCTGGTACGTCGTACCGTGTGTACGGTCACAAAAAAGCACTACCTCTATTCAACTCAGAACTATATAAAACTGAAACCTTCTGGGTGGTTGCAAGGGGTGTGGGGGCTAAAAAATCTGGATGAATCTGGTTCTAACCCTTTCTTGTCATAGTTGAGCTTTAGATTGTATTCCGTTGCTCTTAACATGACTTATTTGAAAATGAGGTCATGATGTTTAATATCTCTTCCAGCTAATAGAATGTCGCTAATGATGACATATGCTCCTTTAATAGTTTGAAGCATTTCATCCATAATTCTCTGGTAAATTTCTGGCGCTGATTTTATTCCAAAAGGTAATCGTAACCATCTATATCTTCCCAGAGGTGTGTTGAAAGTTGTGAGAAAATAAGATTCTCCTTCAAGCTTTATCCGCATAAACCCTGACTTGGCATCGAGAACTGAGAATGTCTTCTAATCTGCAATGTTAGTGATCACATCTTCAGTAGTTTCCATCGGGTGATGTTCCCGTCTGATTGCTTTATTAAGATCTTTTGGACCAATACAATACACTGTCACTCTTGAATGAAACAACCATGGAGCTAACCCATTCAGTAGAATCATGTACTGCAGTAATAAATCTATCAGCTTGCATTTCTAAGTTTTTCTTCATATTTCTTGCGTAGCGATGCTGCTAAGCGACGTGGTGGATGGATAACTCCTTCAGCATGTTCCTCTAACTGAATCTTGTATTCTCCTGGCAGTATTCTTGTTGTTTTCGGCATTTCAGGAAACTCTCTTTGTAACTCGTCTTCTGCCTATCCGTTGTCATAAACATTCTGCTGTGTCACCACTCAAAATGTTTTCTTGAGTAAGGTCCACTACTTCAAACCTTTCTTTCACCTCTTGTATATTATTCTTCAAAGATCCACTGTTCCTAAAGTCTTAGTGACTAATTATTAGAGTTTTGTAAACTTCACGGCCTTGTTGACCTATCCACTTTTCCAGCCATCCGGCTTTTTGTTTACTATTGACACCAGCTTATGAAACAAAAGCGTACTTATTGTTGAAATCTTAAAAACTCTTGATATAGATCTAAATCTTTTAATATTTTGCATTCCAAATTGGTTGCTCAAAATAAAAAGAAGCCATTATTAGATTACCGTACTAAAAACCTTTGTCTGGGCAGCTGACAACATTTGGAATATTTGTATTACAAATAACAAAGTAGTGTTTAAGAGGGAAGACATATTAAGAACTCTATTTATTACGTAAACATAAGCGGTGTTGCACAAACGCGCCAGTGTGCAAATGTACATATAAATCCATTAAGTTACATATAACCAGAATTCTTTCTCGGGATGGAGAGGGGGGGGATGGTGAGGGATAATAAATGTTGATTTTTTAAATTTTTTTTTTAATTCTAACATTCATTTGTTAATAATTTGAATCGCCGAATAAGTTCTTTAAAGGAAGTATTCTCTTTTTATTTAAATAATTTTAAGTGTATTTCTTGTTCTCTGGAGAGTTCTAAAAATATAGTGTACAGTACTTAACTCCCTTTGACTTCAAAATAGATCCGCTGCTTTGAATTTCCAAATGACGAACTTTTAACTTTTAACTAACTTTTACATTGTAACTGCTTGTTGATATTCATGTTTGTTACATTGTATCTCCGTATAGCTAATCAATCTAAAACTTTGTTAGATTCTAGATCCATACAACTATTTCAACTAAACCTTTGTTAGTCTATAGTTCCATACAATTGTTAGTCTATAGATCTAGTTCCATACAACTAGAGAAACTAAACCTTTGTTAGACTGTAGCTTCATACTGTAAGTCCAACTAAACCTTTGTTAGATTCTATTCCATACAGCTAATCCAACTAAACCTTTGTGTGTGTGTGTGTGATTCATACCGCTAGTCCAACTGAACCTTTGTTAGATTTTAGCTCCATACAGTGGATACAGCTAGTCCAACTAAACCTGTGCTAGATTTTAGCTCCGTGCAGTGGATACAGCTAATCCAACTAAACCTGTGTTAGTTTTAGCTCCATACAGTGCATACAGCTAATCCAACTAAACCTGTGTTAGTTTTTAGCTCCATACAGTTGATGCAGCTAATCCAAGTAAACCTGTGTTAGATTTTAGCTCCGTGCAGTGGATACAGCTAATCCAAATAAACCTTTGTTAGATTTTTGCTCCATACAGTGGATACAGCTAATCTAACTAAACCTGTGTTAGTTTTTAGCTCCATACAGTGGATACAGCTAATCCAACTAAACCTGTATTAGATTTTAGCTCCATTCAGTGGATACAGCTAGTCCAACTAAACCTGTGTTAGATTCTAGCTCCATACAGAGGATACAGTTAATCGAACTAAACCTTAGATAGATTCTAGCTCCATACAGGAGATACAGCTAGTCCAACTAAATATTTGTTAGATTTTAGCTTCAGAAGACTAGTGGAACTAAATGTAGATATTTATTTATTCGTTGACTTGTAAATGCTGCACAAGTTACTTGCGTGGCATGCAAGAGACAAGACTTACCCAAAGTCATTCGTTAAGCGCATTTAATGATGACGTCATTTCTCTCAGATGTTTGACTACATGGGAGACCTGCCTTGTGCGTACCTCAACTATACCCAGATACAGAGTGGAATTATCGTGCTGAAGAAATCGCCATTTATAGTCAGAGCTATCCTGGAACCTTGGGCCAAGTGTGCCTTTGAAAAAGATTGCTTCTGTCCCAATACAAATATTAACAGTAAGAACTGTAGTGGCAGATCTAATGTATTACATTGGTGTCATAGGTCAGTAATGTGTTTTTTATACTTAGGCTAATTAATTTATTATAGGTATTTATGTTAATCTTAGACCACATACACCCTGCTACTAACACACACTCATATTTATATATATATATACCTGACCTAACATTAACAGTTAATTCCTAAGTGGACACTGTTAAAGGTCGTTGTGCTGGCCACATGACACCTCGCTAACCAAGGAACACAAAAACTGTTAACCTTTACATCGTCTGCTTGATAGATCGCAAGGTCTTAATCAGAATTTGGGGAGAATAATTTGCTTTAGAATAATACTGAAAGGGGGGGGGGGGTGTTCAACTGTGACGTTCTTTCTCTCTGTCACACGCCGAGGATTGTTAATAATAACTTGATAAACTCAATAAATGAAGACAGAAATACTTCTGTAGTTTCTCGAACAAACTTTAATGACTTCTTCTGCTTTCTTGAACAACAACTCAATCTATATCTTGAATAATAAAACTGTACTTATAAACTCTTCTATATCACTTAGTATAACACTTTACTCTCTAGTAAACTTCTAAGAGAAGATTAAACATAGGACCTCGCTCTATTAAATACAATACAAGAACCTTTCTTCCACTATAACCATTTCTAAGCGAGGACTCTCGCTCTCTAAATACCGTTACTATGCGAGGACCCCGACTAACATTTTCCCCTTATTTATACTTTTCTAAATCGTATCTTCCAGAACCTAGAAGTTTCTCGGATCACTAATTTAGTAACGTTGACCTTCTGGAAGCTGACGTGTATAATTTTTTTCTCTTAACCCCTTTCTATGATTGGCTATTCTAAAATTAAACTTGTTTACGCTGGACAGCGCACTTAACTTGACCTGGTTTCTAGAACATACTCTAAAAGGGACACAACTAAAATCGTTACATCAACCTCAAAACCCTCTGTAGGGGGATTTTAAACTCAAAACCAATTGGAGAGTTTTTAAACTTTAAAAAAGCCAGAGCTCAAAAAAAAAAAAAAAAAACCTGGGCTTAGCTATCTATGTTCAAAAAATTTTTGTGTATAATTTAATTTATTTTTTATATTCAAGAGGTATTTAAAAAAAAAACGCTGAAGGGGAGTTTAAACTCAAAACCCGCTTTGGCTACGCTAATAACATAGCGAGTGCGAATTTGTTTTTTATATTGAAGAGGTAGGGGTTTAAACTCAAAACTCCGTTGGCTACTATTATAGAATTTTGTGTGTGTCACTCATTTGGTTTTTTTTATACTGAAGAGTTATTTTTTAGCTGCAAACCCCGTTAATTTCGGAGGGGGTTTTAAAATCAAAATCTACCTTAGCTATTCTCTTGGTTGGTATGCATTACTGAATGCATGTCGCGTAGGATGTAATCATCTTCTTTTTTTGAAGTAACGTCTGTACTGTATAAGATAAGATAAGAATATGGAGATTGTTATTCTCATTAATTTTGTTTCTTTGTTTTGTTTTATAGAAGAGGGGGATTTAACTGCAAACCCCTTGGTAGAGGGTTCTAAACTCAAAACCGTACGTTTTCTCCGGCAGCTACACACCACAAATGCATGCCAAAATTATCTATAAGTGAGAAATTAAAATGACACCTTTTTGTTTAGTAGTTGCGTATTTATTTTGCACAGGTATGACCAATCTGCACTGTCTATGATTGTGACCAAACTGTTCGCCAGTGATCGCTACAGATACCACATGCCACAAACGGAAAACGAAGATGACCGATTTGTCAAGATTAACAGGAATCAAAAAGAGGGCGAATACTTTGATCAGTTGTTAGCGAACTCTTGACCAATTGACGCATAGTCGTGTACCAAAGGTCAAATTCAAATGGCTAAATTTTAGAAACTTAGGGTTAGGTTAAAAAAAAATAGCTAGAAAGTGCATTGTGCTTAGTTTCAGTGTAATATTTAAGATTTAAAGATAAGATTTAAAAACTCCTTTGTCCCACTTTCGATCAGAGTGTTACGAGATCAGCTGTCATCGAGAAGTACATAGAAGTCAAATTCATAAAGCGCTGGTTGTGAATGTGCATGTGTGTTTGTATGTGAATGTTGTTCGAATTTTTCATTAACATTGTTTTTGTATAGTAGTTACGCTGACGTTGTCAAGTTGTAATCAAACTGAATTTCCATTAGATTGGATCAATAAAATTATCTTATCTTATCTTATATAGGGAAACACTATAGGGAAAAACGTACATCATTTTATAACAAAGTAATATATGTGTACAGTGAAGCGAGAATAGGGCGAAATAATAATGGGGATGGAGGGTGCGAACCAAACCGGATGGCAATGAATCTAGTAAAACCGCTGTAGAGACATTATTTATTTATACCTTTAGGAAATGAAGTAAAAGAAACAAGTATAAAGTATATTATATTCTATATACAATGTAGGCTCTGTAATAACATATCGTAGTGGACACATCGCGTAGGCGAAAAAACGACAAAAATATTGCACATACATGCGGGTGATAACAGACAAAATTTATCATCTTCTTTTTTGAAGTAATGTCTGCATTTTATAGATAAGTAACGTCTGTATTTTATAAGATAAGATAATAGAAGCATAGGCTTTCAATCTGCTTAACCCATAGATTGCAAAGTCTGTAAAAAGTATCTTCCCACATATCTGTTAGTTTGTCCGTGTGATTTGTTTTCCCCACTTAGTGTAGGCCTATCTGTTTTCAAAAGCTGTGTTTTAGTTAACCTAGAACCACTGAATATTTAAACTCAAAAAAATCAATACGTCAATAATCACATTCACTTGATATCCACTTATCGCATTATCTTGATTTACTTGTATTGAGATTTTATTAAGAGGGTGGGTGTTTCTATTTTGTCTATTAGTTTGTCCAACACGTGATTAGTTAATTTTCTTTACATCTCATGATTATTTCTCTGCGTGTGCATATTTCTTTATAATTTGCACATTGTATCCAACACGGTAAATACATCAGGTTTAAGGCGAGGGAAGTAGACTATCTATGGAATTTTAAAAAAGAATAAAGATAATTTATAAGACAGACCAAGTACAGTGGCGTAGCATCCATAGCGCGAAGGGATTCAATGAACCCGGGCCACGACCATTCAGGGGCCCACACCCGATGGTGAAACAACCATGGGTCCAGGGCCCCTCTATACAACATAAGCCCTACCTCAGGGGCTCCATGAATACTTAGTAGGCCTAGTTAGGCTACATACAATATCTGGACTTATATAGGGCCCCATATCTCAAATAGCTTAAGGCTCTTTCAACTGTAAATACGACACTGCATGGTGCGTAGGGGGTTCATATCGCCAGGTCCCATGACTAATGATCAATTGTGGCCTGCCCTACACTGCAATTTTATTTTTAAAAAAATGGTTAACTAAAAAAAATTAAAAAGATTCCTTAAAATATTCTGAACATCATCTCAAACTTTGTATAAACTTCAAATCATTAACCCGTATTTTTCAGTTGGAGTCATTGTAAGGAACTGTTTTCATCAGGTTTTGATAATGTGGTGATGATGCGTTGCTTGTGACGTTTGGGTCCCATACTTCCATTTTTCTTGTATTTTATTTTTCCATCTATGTTAATTAAGTCGTTGACAATAGTACCTATTTTTCATACTTATTTGGTTTAAGTATTTTTTTTCCATTACCAGAACTCAAGATTTAGACTTAATATAGGTATTAAACAAGAAAAAGAAACATCATTCTATTTGTTACTTTGGGAAATATTAAAGATATTGACTTTTGATTTATACCTAGACACAGCACCAACGTTGTTTTTCCAAGCGAATCATCCAAAAAAAAAAAAGGCCTAATTACTTAACTCCACCAACAAGCGTGCCCAACATACAGACAAAAACTGAGAACGGTGATTTTTTTTTAAATATGAGCGAACAGAACAATAGCCTCAGTTGAGTAGATAGGGATTTGGGGGCCCGAGAGGCTTGACCTCTTTAGAGGCACCTGCATTTTGACATTCGACATCCTGACTATGTAAAGGCGTAATATTTAATGGACAACAAATTTCGGACACTCATTTGGGGGCCCCCTCAGACGACCTCAGTAGGAGTCGAGTGAGATTTAATTTGGACTCCCATCCCCCTTCCCCCCAGACTAGCTACGCCACTGAATAACCTTCATTTATTGTTTCAACAAAAGCAGCAATTTGCACATTAGGTTCACTTTGCTAAACAGTACTTAAACATGGTCTTCAAAGATTCTGTCAGCTGTGTTGTTGAACTTGCATAGGAATGTCTTTTAGTAAATGTACTGATACATACATCCTACTGGATTTCTTTGTCACACAAAACATGTGTCATTTTGGGCTCATAACTGCTGTATAACTAAATCTATGTTTGCCCAAATGTTTCCAATAATAATTTGTTCTTCATCGGCCAGTCTATATATATAGATCTACATAAATCTATATATAATTTAATAATATATGTCTATGGTATTAACTTTACAGTGTTCTGTTCTTGGATCTAGATCAGTGGTGCCCGAAATACGTCTCGCGGACCAGATGCGGCCGTAATGGCGTAATGTGATTCCATTCGGCCCGTCAAAACATCGGCGTATAGAATTAAGTATTAGAATCTAAGTCGACTAAGTGGTTGAAAAATTTATCTTTACCTAAGCAACTGCTAAGTTAGGCCTCTATTTTTTTTCTCTAATGGATTGGGTACCATGCGTATTATAACCATAACCTTTAACATTTACATGTTTATGAGAGGACTCTGAACAAAAAGCCAACAAGTTTGTTTCATTAGAAAAGTATCTAGCTGCGTTCAAAAAAAATAGAACAGCATATGAACGGGCCACGGCCTTCTTAATTTGAGCGCAAAAAAAAAAAAGTTAATCTACGGGTACTAGATCCACAGGTTTCCACTTTCTAATATTTTTAGGCTAATTACATTTCGTGTATTTTTTAAAAAATCTTTTTGTCGATGTCGCCCGAGACAAGACTGTTGGAAATGGCCAAAATACGACCCGCGATTTTGTCAGGCCCAATAAGAAACGTCGCCACAATGTATAATATATATTATCAAGCAACGCTAAGAACCGTTATTGAGAAATACCTGTTCCAAACAATTATCAGTGGGCCTATACTGTACCAGTCATTCACGGCTTTGTGAGAGCAAAAAAAGACGAAATAGGACTGTCTCTTTGTTTTTCACAATTTATTCATTCAATAAAATTTCCTAGAATCATAAATGCTGCAGGTAAAATCATTGGCAAAAAACAAACCCCATTTGGGCTGCTGTTTGAGACAAACATCCATAAAGAAGCTAAAAAAGCGTAGCATTGGGTCAGGATTTTAAGAAAAAGAGATACAGGACACCTATAGTAAAGACAAACAGACACAAACACTCATTTGTTCCCCTGGCAATCAAATTATTAAATAGAAACAATCTGATATAAACTTTTCACATGTAAATTACGAGTGAGTCTGGTGTGAATGTACATTTTTTTAATATAATTATAATATTTAGTTTGGTGTAATGCACAAATTGTAAGACATTTGCTCACGGACAATAAAGATTGTTACTATTATATTTTTCTTTCAAAAAATATTTGTTCATATTTTCGTTCACACTATACGTTAAGTTTTATATGGCTTACTACAATGACGAATTCGTATTTTTTTCCCCATAGTGACACTAAAACACGCAACATGTGCCTGAGTCAGCCAGTAACAGTTAAACCAATGGCTTCATCATGATGTCCTTTGCGTTCATAGTGGAACTTAGGGGCATACAGTAAACACTCTCTACGTCTCAAGCTTGTCTTCTTATTGCCACCAAGCCACTGACGGATCCAGGGGCGGACCCCCTTACCCTAAAGAGAAATCTAACATTGACAACAAACATATGCTACATTTTACTTAGTTATTGTATCCATTGGAGGTGTAGACAGATAATATAGATATAGCTAGATAGAGATGGCTAGATAGATAAAGATAGATAGAAAGATATAGTTAAATAGAGTACACGGATCAAAATTGTAGAAGTTTTATTTTGGTTCACATAGTGTTCTACTAAACCCACATGCTTCAGTACATTCAAGAATAACACAAAGACCTACATACCCTATGTATCTTAAAAATATGCATGAATGAGGCGCTTAGCTTCTGAACTGGAGGTCCGAGGTTTGATTCATGGGATTTTAATTTTGGTGGGATCTTTAGGCGCCCCCCCCCGGCGGGGGGGGGGGACCGAGGCATTAGTTCTGGAAAAGTAAGAGGTTCGTTGTTAAGTTGTACATGTTTCGGATATTCATTCAGAGTTGACATATACTTCCTAGTCCAACCCTCAAACAGGTTGATGGAGGATGGCAGCGGGCAGGATATAAGCCCA
>JADKLZ010027467.1:0-19549 GCA_021533235.1 Biomphalaria straminea | reverse complement strand
CATGGGTAATAAAACCATTTGAACTATAGTTGCTACACCACTGATTAATATATAGCTCAAGGGTAAAAAAAACACCTTTGCACTATAGTTGTTACACCACTGATGATAGCCCAGGGGTAATAAAACCCTTTGCACTATAGTTGTTACACCACTGGTGATAGCCCAGGGGTAATAAAACCATTTGCATTATAGTTGCTACACCACTGATTATAGCCCAGGGAAAATAATTCCCTTTGCACTATAGTTGCTACACCACTGATGACAGCCCAGTCTTTTCTTAAAAACTTTGTTGCTATTTATCAGAAAAGGATATACTTACAGATTCAAAACTACTGGTTGATGTTGAAGGCATTTGGAATTTGGAAGCTGTAAGATTTCCAAGTACATTTGGATTCAGAGATGTTGAAGTTTTCTGGAATGAATAATCTGCAATGTTTCTGTTGGAATGTTCTTTCTCCGTCAATGAAGTTGACAACTGTTTGAATTGAAAATCTATTACACTTGTAACATCACTTCTTGTTGATACAGGTATTTGAAATTGAAAATCTCTTAAACTTTTAACATCACTTCTTGTTGATACAGGTATTTGAAACTGACAATCTGTTACATTTTTAACATCACTTCTTGTTGATGCAGGTATTTGAAACTGAAAATCTCTAGCATGTAAAGTTTGATTTGTAAGTGAATTTTTATTCAGCTGCTGCGAAGGTGTTTGAAATTCAAAAGTTGTACTTTTCTCTTCATCTCTGAACACATTTTCTTTTTGTATCAATGATTTTAAAGATCTAGAAAAATTATGAGATTCATTTGCAATTGGCTGTTCCTTTGACAACTGTTGTGATTTATTTCCAGCTTCAATCCTGTGTGTAGGTGATGCATAAGCTTGTGGTAATTTTGGTTGCAGGTTCTCTGGCTGTGTTACACTTGGATCTATAGTAGCTGATGGTGCTTTATCAAATAAAAATCTGCCAGGAGTAAGTAATAGATGACTTGTGAGTTGAGACTTGTTATATGACTTATCCTGCATAGAATTTGTTATCTGTGAACACAAAAACACAAATGAAAAAAAAACTAGTAAAGAAAAACAGTTTAAGACTGTGTGGAATAAAATACAATATGACTCCCTCTTTCTGAGAGGGATTTTGGGAATCAATTACACAGATCAGGTGTCAAACAAGGAAATCCTATGCTGAACTGGGAGTCGAACACTTAGGTTGTGTCGCATGAGATTAGTGGGACATGTTCTACGACAAAATGAACTATGCATACCAAGAGTTGTGATGACATGGAGGCCAATACAAGGAAAGCGCAAACAGGGGCGTGCTCGTATAACTTGGCGCCACACCTTCATGGAGGACCTTAGAACAGTGGACACCAGGTGGGAGGAGGCTTCTGAGAGACCATAATTATGCCCAGAGTTTTTTTCTTAAGAGTACATATATGGGGCCTTACATAAAAAGATCATGGGTAACATGATTTCTCTACCTCAATCTTGTTTTTGTCATCCAGGAATGTTATCTGTGGCATCAGCTCATATGAAAGAGCTGCCGAGGGAATACCCTAGTTGAGTCCCAACACCTTGGAGTCTTCACTCTTTCAACTTCTCTGAAGCTGACTCCTGAAGCATCAGAACTGCAAGCCAGCTTTTCTATTAGATGTTTTGCATTACTAGACAGACAACTTCCATTTATCTGAAGCTCTCTTTCCCTTACCAGTAGAAGTATTTTCCCTAGCTTATTAGCCACTTTAAAGGCCAGGTGCTGGCCTTAGTTGTCAGAGGCTATTTGCAATGAATGTCATACAGGAGTATTATATAGAGAAAAGGTTGTGTAGTATAATATTTAATAAGCAATGGGAACATACATTAATGCATAATCTGAAAAATTTAATAATTAGTACAATACAGAAAACAAGAGTAAGTAATGTGATGCATTTTTTTCTCTATTGTGATGCTCAGAATTAAAATGTATTTATTATATATATATATATATATATTTTTTACATATTATTATTTTTTATGTAACTTTTTTTCTCTTGTATCACAGCATCCTATTCCAATTTTTTTTTTAGACTTTATTTTTTAATTTTGAACACAATTGCTATGTGAAATACTTTGAGTTAAGTATAATAGCATCAGAGAATCAATAAAAAATGTTTCCCCTTGAAACAATTGATACCAATACCACATACACATATAATTTAGGCTTATATTTTTTTTTACACATATCCTTTAGAAATATAAAAAGACACTGAATAAGGTTTTCTTAATTAATGGGAAATACTAGTAATAAAGTAACATTTGATTCTCTTATGCATCAAAAATTAATTTAATTAATGGAGTGTGTGTGCCCGCATGTTTCTGATAACACATAACAATGATAAAAAGGTGGATGTTTTGGTTGTATAGGGTGAAGGGTTTCTGAAAACATGAAGTGGTCAGTCATAATTTAAGTTCATAAATACTGGTGAGAAACTTGAAGAAAGGAGAGAAGTGAGACAGAAAAAGACTTTTATATTTTTAGTGAGTTAAATATTGTTTCAACTATCTATTTATTTATGATTCTACATCTACTTTCAAGTTGAATCTGTTTATAATTAAAAATAAAAGTTATAATCAGTTTTGTTTTAAGAGAAGCTTATGTTAATTTCAAGTATAGGCCTACATTAATTTAGTTGTACTTGTGGTTATGGATCTACAAAGCAACAACTTAGTAAGAACAATGGGGACCAACTCACAACATGAGCACCATTAGCATGACACTCTCTACTTCCCTGCAAGTTTTGGACATTATTAGACTTCCACCCACCTAACCAACTTCCACCCACCTAACCAACTTCCACCCAGCTAACCAACTTCCACCCACCTAACCATTTTCCACCCACCTAACCAACTTCCAACCACCTAACAACTTCCACCCACTAATCAACTTCCACCCAGCTAACCAACTTCCACCCACTAATCAAATTCCACCCAGCTAACCAACTTCCACCCACTAATCAAATTCCACCCAGCTAACCAACTTCCACCCACCTAACCAACTTCCAACTTTTTCCCATGAAAAGAGTAAATAGTAGAAACTAAAAAAAAAAAGAAATATTATAACAAATATTACCACTTGACTTTGTTGCTGTGATGGCATCACAAACCGAGGCAAGGAGAACATTCCTGGTGCTGACAGTTTAGGCAAAGGGGGTAAAGTAAATGAAGGCACATACAGAAAAGGTTTTGCACTGGTTGATAATGTTGTTGCTTCAGTGTTTAGAGTAGGATCAGCAATTAAAGGCTGAAATAGAAAACAGTAAATATTGTTATAAACCTGGTGGTGGCACAGATGGAAGGGGGGTAATTGGTGTGTGTAGTCAGCCGACACAAATCACCCCAGGCCAGACGAGGGGTCAAGCGTGACGAGTTATGACGGACAGCATAGACGAGTCGGTTCGCGAAACATCGGCAGGGTGAACAGAGCTCAGGAGCGTCACGAGAATTATAGTCATCTGACCACCTAGAAACATCGAGGGGCGTTTTGTCCGGTTCGAGAAGGCCAGCAGGGACCCTATATAAGGAGCGCAGGTATCAGAGACGAGTTAGTCACAACTTCCCGATCTACGGTTCGTTACAACGGCTCAGTACAAGTTCGAGGCTAGACAGAGAGACCAGTGCAAGAGTTGATACGGCGATACGGTGTTAACGGAGAGCTATTTGTACAGTCTTATGTTACATGCTGCCAATTGTACAATATTGGCTGTTATTTATTGACATTAAACTTTTACGTTACTTTGGAGCTCGGAGTTGTCAAGTTCTTTCAGTTGGTGGTGTATGGTGCAGTTTGCAGAGAGCCTGGATAGTGAGATTCGTAACAATATTAACATTCGGAGAAGGAATTCTTTGTTGAAAAGTGAGGGGAGAAATAATTGTAAATAGCAGCCATGGATTAATATTTATGTTGGTTTTATTACAAACTAAGAAAAAAATTAAAAATACAAAATGACTAGAAACTATACATACTTTCTTTGCTTCTGTTAAAACATTGATATTCATTGTAGTCAACTGTGTTAGTGAACCAGTAAGAGGATTTTCCCTTTCTTTCAAACCTAGATTACTATTTTCATTTATTGCAGTGGTATCATGGTCTATATTAACATCTGTGTAAAAATACAAAAGCTTATACAATTTCTATTCTGTAACTGTAAGTGGTTTAGTAGACAGCTAATTTTCTTTTTAGAAAGAAATGTCTAGGAAAGATTCAGCTTACAAGGCTACTGTATATTTAAACGTTTTCTTTTTAGAAGGTATGGCTAGATGAAAAACAGAAAAATTAAGAAATGTTTTCCTTGCAGAGATTCAATACAAGAAGTGCTCTATAATTATGTGATAGTACCTGTAGAACAGATAGTGCCATTTGAAGACTTCTGAGTTGGTGTCTCTTGAGGGAAATAATCAGCACTACCTTTCAAAGTCAAATTATTCAAACTGAAGTTACTTTCTCTGAAACATAAGTCATAATTCAAATCAACTTAGCTCCCCCCAAATAATTATTAGAAACAGAAAATAGTACAAATCTTAATTTCATTACCTCTTGTTAACTTGAATTAATGTCTATCTTATTACTACATCTACAATGTAGGCCTATTTTATTGCATAAAAATCTTACTCATTTTTTGAAATGTAGATGCATGACTGTAAATTACTTAAGGTAAAGTGTTAGACTAAGCATTGTGAAATGATTGCACTAAGTATTTCCTCCTCCATTAAATGAAATAAACAAATTGTCCAATAAACATTTGTTTTACATTTATAATTTGCATTTACAATGAAAATTTTTGGTTGATTCCTGCCTATGCACTCCTCTATATAAAAACACCTTAAGCTTAAATGGTAACACTATATAAGAAATATGTTACAAAATAATAAGATAGCACATTTTCTTAACTATAGAGTAAATAAGAAAATATCTCACATGTCATCATGTGTATCAATTTCCATCCTTGATTCATGATGATGATCATCATCATTTCTTTTTTTCCCTTCATCTTTCTGTGACTGAAAAATAGTAGGGGGTGACTTAAGATATAAAAGGAAATGATTCATGTTGTACAGTAGGGTAGTTAGAAAAACTAGAATGGCTATAATCATATGGATACTTACAGAATTAATTCTATCAGTCGGAATACACTGTTCAGAAATATTTTTCTCTGCCTGGAGTAGTGAGACTTCTTCTAATATTTTAAGTGTTTCTAGTTTGGTTTTAGCTCTAATAATAAGGTTAAGATAATAATCAGGTTAAGAGTCAATCATTAGTTAATTTAACACTGTATGTTGCATTAGGTGACAAGCATTCTCCAAAGTTTGATAACAAAACCATTTTCTACATCATAATGTGGGCAAATAGATTAAAAAAACAAATAACAAAACTTTTGATTCATAGATAATAACTTAACATAGGATACAAATTATTTTGAATGTAAAGACCTAATATTATACCTGAAGGTTTTTCAATAGAAGGGGAAGGCTAGGCTGTCACTTTGTATTTCAGTAACAAATTACTTTCTAAAAAGATTGATTGTTATAGCTTAAGACAAAATGTTCTGCAGAGCAACAGGTATGATTATAATGTCATTAAAATATTAATTAACTAGGCATTCTGGTTAATATTAATGAAAATGTATGATATTTCATGTAAGTCTAGTGATAATATTAACAAAACTAAATGTTTTGTTTTAAAAGTTTCTGGAATCCTCAGAATAGAAGATTATTACATCCTAGCCCAAACCTCCTGCAGGATACCATGTGATAACAGTGGTCAAGGTTCAAACTGGAGACTATGATGAAGACAAAGTGCCTCCACATGACCAGGCAGATGCTATAGACCATCATTTGATTTCAGTTTACGGAATCTGATATAGCATCAGCTAACAGACTGTAATATTTCTACATTTTGTCAGTCAAAACAAAATTAGGATTTATCTTTTACTAATTAAAAGTGAGACAATTTCAGTTTTCTGAAAATAATAAAGAAAAAAAAAACAACTTAAGAAACTAAAAAAACTTGCTGGTGAAGAGTGAATATTATGTAATACAAACATATACCATTCAAGGAATCTGGAAATGATAAAAGGATACATTTCAACTATAATTTTTTCTAATTTGTGACTATTTAAATATTCTGAAATGTAAGAAGAATAACATAAGATTAAAACATTGGCTACCAGAGAGCATCATATAATAAACAGATACAAGTCTTAAATCTATATAAACTTACTGTATCTTTTGTAGTTACAGAAACAGCAGCTCAAATTTATTATAAAGTATTTTATTTTTGAAATAACTAGTTTCATTCATAGATTGCTTGTTATAAGCAGTGCTGTACTTTTTTTTTTTTTTTTTTATTATCCAAGGGCCATAACTGAAGAAATATTGAATTGGTGAATGAGTTGAGATTTGACCAAAAAACTACCAATAACTTTTCAATGTGACAACTCAGACATAATAACTTTGTGTATGAACATAAAATAATCTATTTCCCTACTAAATAGAATATCTGCTAGAGTAAGAAAAAAAAGACTATTGATATAAAAATATACGGCACTTCTTTTTACTTCAGTTAATAATTTGCTATTTTTATCATTAGGGTGGCTTATAAAAAAAAATATTATAGTTATGCCTATGAAAAAAAAAATCTTTAGTGTTCTATTGTCTTTAGGGGATTCATGGTTGCTGGAAAAAAACTATAAAATCCTGGTTGTGTAACAGGGACTGATGTTTACCTCTAGGTAGAACACAGAGAAGAACTAAATGTTTTTTTTGTATGTGTAAGAGACAGAGCAACAACATAATGGACAGAATTATAAAGCACATGAGTAACAGGATTATATATGTACCAGGATAGTGTGCTAGGGTCAAGTATTTGTGTTGTCAAGTTGTAATCAAACTGAATTTCCATTAGATTGGATCAATAAAATTATCTTATCTTATCTTATCTTATTTGTCCACAGCTCAATGAGACACAGTCATTGTATAAACTCCTAGGTTGAATAACTAAAACTAAATTTGAGAAATTAAAATAAATTAAAAGAAAACTAAAAAGAAGCACCTTCTTTTTCTTTAATCTGTCTCTGAAATTCTTCCTTCTTATCATGAATTTCCTTTGCTTTAGTTTGAGCTTCAGATAACTTCAATTTCTCAGCATTTAACTGTTGTGCTAAAGACAAGGAGTCATACTTTGCCATGAACTCATCTCTGATCTTTGCATAGTTAGAAATTTGATCTTTATAGAAGTTACTGTAAAATTCATGATTAGAAAAAATGCTTAATTTGTGTATATTGCATAGTCATTTAGTAATAATTAAAATCTTTGCGAAAAAAATCCATCTCATTCAATAATGCTGACTATTTTTCTCTACATAAATAAATATCATTATGACAGAAGTAGTCGGTTTCTTGTTCTCTAAGTAAGGGTTAGGTTGAAGCGAGGTTTCTGGATGTCATCCAAAAATAAAATCTTTCACTCCTCTAAAGATAAGCATGAAAGAAATTAAGAAATTGGTACCCATACATCAAAATGCATTTTCATTCAATATATTTATTAAGAACTAAGAATTTTTTGAACGTTTTGCAAATCTGTCAGATTACCTTACCATTTTTCCTCATTTGATTTTTTCATTGCCTCTATCTGCTTGCTGAGTGCCAGTTCATGGTCAGCAAGAAGATTTTTGGTCTTTTTCTGACTTAAAAAAAAACAACCAAAAAAAAAAAACAAAACATTTAAATAGTTTTGATATTATTAACTAAAAAACATATATATATATATATGGCATGTGAATGACCCTTTTTCTAAACCTCCAGGGATGTCTTAATACAAGCTATTTCCCTTATTCCCAAAATAATGAATTACCAATAATTAATTGACTGCTTAATGTTTTAATAAATTCATCTTTTGTTAGGTAAAATAATTAATTTTTTAAAATTTCAACTTGATGGGTGTGGGAAAATAATGTTAACACTTATGTAAGGGGACAAAACCCTATTAATTAGCCTTATCTGTGAATACTGAGGGAATAGTTCCCCTTTTTCTGTTTAAAAAA
Source organism: Biomphalaria straminea (assembly GCA_021533235.1). NCBI lineage: Eukaryota > Metazoa > Mollusca > Gastropoda > Planorbidae > Biomphalaria > Biomphalaria straminea. Next base: position 11,467 of record JADKLZ010027467.1, on the reverse strand, counting down.
AAAAAAAAAAAAAAAAAGTAAAATTATCAGTATTTAATAGACTAATTGGTTAATATTTTTTTATTGCCTATGCCAATGAATATTAGTGCAAAGTTTCAACTTGATCTCTTGCCTTACTAAGGTAAAAAAAAATGTATCACACCTTTTAATATTATCTTTGATATTTTTGTATTGATTCTCCAGATGTTGAATTTTTCCTTCTAACTGAGGGATTTCTTGAGCAAGTTGATTTGTTTCACCTTTTGTTAAGTGAATCTTGGCTTGCAAGGCTTTAAAAAATCAGTAAAAATGAAACTTTAATATTTTCTTCACCATTTATAAATGTCAATATTCCAAACGATTTAGACTACAATCAAAATAAATAAAACCATGAAATCATATGACTAAAATATTTAAGCTACTAATGATTATATAAAAGTAATGTACTCCTTCCCTTTTTTTTTCTGTAACGTGTTGTTTAAACTATGAAGTTTTTTTTTTTCAAATTATGTAAGTTGAAATTAAATTTTTTAAAATCTAAACAATTACTATTATTTTTTCTGTGGATTTACAAAAATGTAAAATCTTACCTTCTATCATCTGGTTTTCCTTTTCAATCATTTTGATCAAAGTTTTGTTCTCAAACTCTAAAGAAAGCAGAAACGACTCATGTTACACAAAGTCATTTTACTCAAAGTTGCGACAATATTATTTTGGAAACATTTCATATTTAATTTGTAGACGTAAATGTACACCCTGTAGCCTAAAAATAACATAAAAAGTATAAAAAAACAAAAAGAATAAAAATACCTAATTCATGTAACAATGTGTCCAATGTAAAATTCTCATTGTCTCTTGGTAAGTCCATAGCAAAGATTTTCCTTTTTCAAAATAGACATTGAATAAAATGTATTGAAAAGCATATATGAAAGTTTTCAAAATAAATTGGTACAAAACACCAATAAAATAAAACACCCTTAAATCTATTCCTATTAAAATCTATTACTTCTATATCTAATATCTAAGATTTAATGATTTAGAAACTAGAAGTTTGATTTGTTTTAATGCTTCTAATGTTCCTTCAGAAAAAAATATTGTTAGGGCCTACCCAAAACCTTCTCTAGGCACAGATAGGCAGTCATTCTCTAATCTAGGCTAGAAATAGATTAGATACCTAGATCTATATTTTACCTACTAGTCTATTCTATATTGAGGGCGCGGTGGCTGAGCGGTAAAGCGCTTGGCTTCCATAATGGAGGTCCCGGGTTCGAATCCTGGTGAAGACTGGGATTTTTATTTCGGGATTTTCGGGCGCCCTTGAGTCCACCCAGCTCTAATGGGTACCTGACATTAGTTGGGGAAAAGTAAAGGCGGTTGGTCGTTGTGCTGGCCACATGACACCCTCGTTAACCGTAGGCCACAGAATCAGATGACTTTTACATCATCTGCCCTATAGATCACAAGGTCTGAAAGGGGAACTTTACTTTTTTTTTTTTTACTATTCTATATTGTTGGCAGTATGGCTGTACAATACCCTAAGGTATCATAGTCATATCATATGTAGGATTACCAGATGTCTGGGGTCATATTTTCTTTCTGGTAGTCATCAGCCAAATAATAAAAATGTCTGGTTTTCACTTAATAAAAGCTGATTTTTTGAGACAACCTTTTTATGAAAGGTGTTTTTATCTTATCTTATCTTATACAATACAGACGTTACTTCAAAAAAGAAGATAATTACGTCCTACATGTCATGCATTAAGTCATGCATATTAACCAATGACTTAAATTCTGCCAAGTCACTGGTTTTCCTGGCTAGCTCAGGCAATCCATTCCATGCTCTAATAGGAGCTTTTGTACAAATTTGTCCTAGCATATGGGACGAGGAATGTGCCTTTTATATTTAAAGCAGTGCAAAAGAAATTTGTTACTCAGAGTGCCAAAAAATCTGTGATATTTTTCTTTACCAGCAGAAAGTGCTTTTTCCAGTGACTTTTTCTAGACAGCTTTTTTTCAGATAAGCAGTCTGTGCCAAGGAAAAGTAGACATGCTTTGTTTTAGTAGTTCTGCACTGCCATTTAGCCTGTAGGTGAATTAAGTTGAGGCATTTAAAGACAGTTTCAATAAAGGTAGAAGCAGTGTCAACAGAGGGGTGAGTATGTGTAATCTATTCTAATAAGGCGACGATTTAAAGAATCTTGTCCTGTTCTAAATTGGACGATTGCAGATTGCTCTTTGCAGGGGATGAAATAGGTACTGTACAGTTTGCTTGGTGTCATCATTTCTTTGTAGATAGCTTGGACTGTACTTCTGGATGCCCAATGGCAGAGCTAATCTTCTTTATGATTGCTGCCTAACATTGACTTGAGAATGTAGTAATTAACTAGTCTGTCCATGGATGACCCCCCTCTATGATAGTCTATCCTTCTTTTCATTTCCCATAATGCCTAAGTGCCCAGGGATCCATTGTACTGTGGCATATTAAAATTGGACATTAGGCCTATATGGTGTGTTAACAGGATTAATGTTGTCAACTCTGTTGGGCTAGAGGAGATGTAACTAGTCTATGTTTGAAGAGTTGATTTTGAATTTGTATCACAATAGCAATTGGCCCCACAATAAATGCAAACAACCTGTATATAATGAGGTCCTCATATACTTCATATATATTCTAGTCATAAGTGAAAACAAAAGAAGGAGAAAAACATTATTAAATTAATAAATAAATAAATTATAGCTTTTTTAAAGCGCTAATTTCATGCTTATAGCATGCTTAGAGCGCTATGGTCCAATCTCATTTGTTGACCAGCGGGTAGAGGGGGTGTCTGGGAGAAGGTTTTCCGTGCTGCCTTAAGGTGCTCAGTAAACACAACTCTGCTAGATTTGGGTGTCAAACCTCAAGCCCCCTTCATAAGTAGCCAAGCCAAGTTTAAGCGTAGTTAGCCCCTGGACCATTCTTAGTCTTAGTCTAGTGTATATGGAGAAAGACATCTGATGGTCATGGTTAACAGATTATCATCATTGCCGCCAATTGGTCCAACATTACTAATCTATATCCCTATATAAAACTCTGTTTAACTATTAGGCCTACTATTAGTATTACTAAGGCCACTACTTCTAAGTAGCCTAAGTAAGTTTAGGATTTTAGTAAGGGATCAGACGTCAGTGAAAGGTGAATAACTATGTATATAATTACTAGATCTAAGACTAAGTCAAGAGTCTAAGTATTACTAGAATCATTCAATCAGAGGCGTTGCTAGGGTGGGGGGAGACGGGGAGTAGAATTTGAAATTCCCTCGGGCCCCCATTAAAAATTAAATATTATGCAAAATGCAGGTGCCCCAAATGAGGTCAAGCCCCCCAGGCCACCAAAGATGGAAAATTCCATGCTATGGGCAGTATGGCCAGTATGGCGCCTATGCCCCTGACTAGCACTAAGCATAGCCGTAGCCATAGTAAGTAAAGATAGATGATAGATAGACTTACAATTTGTGAATAATTAAAATTTAAATTGATTCTAACACTACCACTAAAGTACCAGATTAATACATAAATCAGATTATAAGTATGTCTACTTTACTTTGTCTTGATTAATTAAGAGTGGATCTACTAAAAAATAAATAAGTAATCTAGAACAAATTAGATTTTCTCTAGTAATTTAATTCAGATCTATATATAGATATAGATCTACAACTAGATCTAGGTTTATTCAGGACTTCTTTTTTTCTTTTAGTTATCACTTCTCGTCTGATTGCTTTAGACTTCTAATCCTTTTCTTAACCTTTGTTTAGAAGAGTTCAACATGTATCTCGGTGCTTTCGCATAAAACATTCAATCAAATATAAATTATAATTTTCTTTTCCTCACTTTAGTATTGATTAGATATCTAGATCCAGATCTAATTAGGCCTACATGCAAAATAGGCTACTGGTATCTTTGAGTCTTTATTACATTTAATTTGTGATCTTAAATGTGTCGAATAAGTCAGTCATATTTCCATGGATCAAACACAATCAAAATTTACTAATTTACCTCTAGGAACCCCATTTTTCTTTACATTTTGTAGGCGCTGTTTGCGGTATATTAGGCTACTCTATTTTTTTTTGTGTGTTACAGAAACATTTTGGGTATAGGCCTACCAAGAAAAGAGGGCACGTGAATTTGTAGTTGTTCAAGTCAACACTATGACTGGCGAAAAAGAGGAACTCCTCATTAGCCTACTATAAAGAGAGGAAAGCTTAGTTGGTTCTATCACATTGTAGGACACGAGTCGCTGTCAAAATTTATCCAAGGTACAGTGAAGAGGTCACGAAGAAAGGGTCGTCCAAAAAAAAAGCTGGCTGGACAACGTAAAAGAATGGACCGGCCTCTCTGCTACAAACAGCTGCTGATCGGGAAAATGGAGGACTCAAAGTGTCACAGCACCACTACAGCGAAAGTCAATGATGAAATTAAATGTCAGTACAAAAATGAAAAGAACATTAGCAATTACAGTTAGTACAGGATAATCTAAAATCATTCTCTGGGGTCCCACAAACATTTGACATGTGAAGCATGTGGTACATACTAAGTCACTTTTCTTCAATGTCGGAATAATGTCTGTAGGTCTACAATCAAAGTAACGTTGACGAGAAAAAAAAAAAAAAAAAATAGCACAATTCAGATCACGTGAAAAGAATTACACCAATCAGAAAACATATCATACCTAGCGGCGTTTCTCAGGGACGCAATACGCTTTTTGATTTTTTTTTTTACAACTCTCTGTAACTATAATTATATAAATGTATTATGTTACTTAGATAATACGGGGCACAAAAAATAATCAAGAGAATAATAACTACTAGAGTTACAACAGGATTAACAAAATTAACATCTGGCTGTGGTTCCGTTGGAATGTTGAGGGTTAACCGTTATACATACATTTTTAGATAACCAACATATATACTGTGTGGATATGTGGATGTGGATATTAGTCTTCAACAAATCAAAACAAGGAGGCGCGGTGGCTGAGCGGTAAAGCGCTTGGCTTCTGAACCGGGGGTCCCGGGTTCGAATCTTGGTGAAGGCTAGGATTTTTATTTCGGGATCCTTGGGCGCCTCTGAGCCCACCCAGCTCTAATGGGTACCTGACATAAGTTGTGGAAAAGTAAAGGCGGTTAATTGGTCGTTGTGCTGGCCACATGACACCCTCATTAACCGTAGGCCACAGAATCAGATGACCTTTACATCATCTGCCCTATAGACCATAAGGTCTGAAAGGGGAACTTTACATTACAAATCAAAACAAAGCCAGGATAATGATGTAATGACAAGATCTAGTCATCCATGCAAACGCTTACTACATTTTTCGCGAGTAAATATATTGAAACTGCATTTGAAACGGAGAACCTTCAGAAGCAATAGAAATGATATAAGTTATCTTATCTTATATAATGCAGAGGTTACTTTAAAAAAATGATGATTACGTCCATACGCGTCATGCATTTAGTCATGTTAACCAATGACATTCATTCTGCCAAACCACTGGTTTTCCTGGCTGGCTCAGGCAACCCGTTCCATGCTCTAATAGTCTAATAGCACTATCTCACAGCTCTATTTTGTGTCTGTTTCAGTTTCTTAATGTTTTCTTGAGTTGAGGGGTCCCAAACAGAGGATACATATTCTATTATTGGCCTAACCAAGGTTAAATAACAGTTAAGTTTTATGTTCTTATTTGATTTATTGAAATTTCTATTAATAAACCATAATGCTTTGTTAGATTTTTTTTATTGTTTCAACAATATGGGGGTTCCATGACAGTTTTTCCATTCATTATAACACCTAGGTATTTTGCGTTTTTAGTCTGTGTTACTGGTTATCCATGAATAAGATAAGTGGAATTAATTTGTTTTCGTTTTTTTTTTTGTTACTCTTAATAAAAGACATTTTTCTGGGTGGAAAGACATGCTCCAATTTGATTCCCATTTCTGTAATTGATCTGATTCTTTTTGTAATGTAAAATTTCTGTACCTTGTTTTCTTTAATGTTCTATATATTATGCAATGGTCTGCAAATAATTAGACTTTTGTTCTTGAACTAATGCAATTTGGTAAATCGTTATGTAAATTAAAAATAGTATTGGACCTAAGACTGTTCCACTATCATTGGTGTTGATTTAAAGTCATTTATTATTACCAGTGCTTTTTTTTTTGTGACAGTACGCAATCCTTCACAGAGTACCGGCACCTTTTTTTTTTAAAAAAAAAGCGCTTTATAAATGTACTATAATTATACATATATTTAATATCGACTTTGTCCCTCTCAGTATGTTAACACCTGGCTCGCACCTTGCCATGATTGACTCTGGCAATGGAATATAAGGATGTGAGAAAACATTTCCTTTTGTCTGGCAGAAACAGAACTTCAGTCTTCTAGATCTACGTACTGATAATGTTGACCTACATTACAAATGTCATTTCAACAACCTTATAGCTTGGGCACATTGCCACATTGAAACATTGGTAAGTCCACACCTAGACCAGAACTTTTGAAGGGAAATAAAGCAAGCCTTTAAATCTTAACATAAAAGTTCTCTTGAAGATCCTTAGATGTAAGCTATAAAATAATGTGTTTGCTTCACGGGAGAATGCCAGTGGCTAATATTTAAGGCTTATATTTTATTGCTGGGAACTGCAGTCCAGGCAAACACATTCACCAAAAGTGACACCTTTCACCTCCGGTGTTAACTCTATTATTTCCCACCACCTTTTTTTTTATCCGTCACAGACCAGCCGGTGTCCAATTACACTGAGGCCCCCAGAATGAAACAAAACGCGGGCATCACTTACTGAAACATAAAAAAAATGACTGGTTCACATGAGTGTAGCAGTGACAGAACTACAACAAAAAAAGTTTATGCTGAGGGGAGTGTGAAGACTTAGATGGATTATGTTCTTAATACAAGAGCATATCATTAAAAGACAGTGTCTACACAGTTTGACCCACACAATTCTCAACTGTTGTTCGATTTGCCATGTGAAATAAAAGAACACCTTGACGCCTACGTCAGCGACGCACCGCGTCCCACAGCCCCATCACTTTCCGGCATCTTTTCTTCAAAAGAACGGAATAAATAAATAACATTAAAGGAGACGAGGAGACACACATACGAGGGAGAGGGGGGTGTTACCTTAAAATATGGTCTTCTTCCCCTAACAGCAGAAAGAGAGCGAAATTAATGAGGTCAGTCTTAATGTTAAGACATATCTGGTGAATGACTTGCGTGGGTTTTTCCAAGCATGGACCAAGATATAGAAAACAAAAATAAAAACTTATGAGAAAGTACAAAGCGTTGGGAAAAGGGGGGTGACAAAGTCACATACACAGAGCTGTGGATAAAGATTAAACTTAAAAAGAAAGAGTCCATGGGAAAAGTCTTAACTGTAGAAATCGTATTTTGTCTTACTTTTGTTTCTTAGCGGGATAACACGGTTTGTTGGAAACTAAATATAGAATAACTAGTATGATTTAAAGAATGAGAGTGATACTATTTTTAGAAGGAGGAAAGGGGGATAACTTGCAGGTTTTTGTTTATTTTTTGCCAAAAACAAAACAAGACGGAATAGTTACGAGTAATCTGCTCCCTTAAACTACTTTTTTTTTTACTAACTGTAGAGAAGGGGAGAACAAAAAGCTAGACCTATTCTTCAAGGGATATTGTTAGATCTAGAGAATATTACTAGTGAAGCGGAACTTTTGCAATGCATGGAAAGAAATGATTCCATCGAATGAAAAGTCATATGGATGAGCATGCCATAACCTTGGTCGTATTCAATTTCAGAAAATTACAGGTTCTAGTTTCCATTCTGCTATATAAACAAAATTAATTAGTTCGTACTAAATGATTAATTAATTGTTTTATATATTAAAAAAAATGGATTTCTGTATTGTCATCGATTGTGAATAATTATGTGAAATTTCCACTTATTCCAAGAATGTCAAGTGTGAGATAAAACGTTTCAAAAACGTGATAAGGGGATTAAATCCATGCCTACATCCACATCACTCATTGTGTCTCTTCATGAAAATATAGTTTCGCCAATTCATACATTTACTTATTTAAGTCTCTTCATGAAAATTTAGTTTCGCCAATTCATACATTCACTAATTTGTCTTCTCATAAAAATATAGTTTCACCAAATTCATACATTCATTAATTAAGTCTCTTCATGAAAATATAGTTTCGCCAATTCATACATTCACTAATTAAGTCTCTTCATGAAAATTTGGTTTCGCCAATTCCAAAGACGACCACTTGACGTGATTACATTTTGCATTAATTAATTGGTCACTACAAAGTCACGGGGTCTACAGAACAAAGTTGAAAGACAGGATCGGTTGGCTTTAATAAAAAATGAAGACATGATGGACCACCTGAAGTAACTAGCACAGGAGTCCAACTTCAAATCCGTGTTTTCATTGATGAATGTGTTTTGCCAATGTGTATTTGTCACAATGTTTCTGTGTATTTGTCAATGTGTTTTGCCAAGTCTATTTGTCAGTGAGTTTTTCTGTGTAAGTGTCAATGTAGCTTTGCTGCTTCTTTTTTGGGCTTAAGATACTTATCAATATGAACCGAACACTAAAAGATAGTAATCCAACCATCTCAAGAAGGTGATCCGCTCCTTTTTTGGGAATGTTAAACTAGTGGTCGTTGTGCTAGACATATGACGTCCTAGTTAACCTTTGGCCACCTGAACATGTTAACTTCACTCCACGTCACACGTTTACCGCGAGATTCATTGCTAAAGTGATTGTACCAGAATGAAATGAACATGTTAAAGCAGCAATGGAAAATGGAGACAAATCTATAAAAAACATGTTTTTGTTGTATCCGGAATAATAATAATAATAATAATAATAAATTATTCACCAATGAGTCGAGTGTTTCCAGAAAGTAATTCGCAACCTCACGACCAAACACAAGAGGTCGATCTACTCCCTGACTCGCACCCCACACAATTGAGAGGTGCTGTTGGCGGTAGAACAAGAGGAGCCAAAAGGATCAAATGGACGAGAGAAATGAATATAGATATTATCAAATCGTTCTTCCGTGTAAACAACTGTGATGATACACCTCTCCCAGGCTACAGGCAAAAACTATTCCAGGAAGTCAACAAATTATACCTTCAAGGCCCTTGGCATTCCTAGGAACATTCTCGTTGCCTGTCAGAGGGCGGTACTGCTACAGACCTGCCACATCACCAGAAAATTCCTCAGTGGAAACTGATAAAGGGACTACAATGAATTTTGTTTCCCTTTAACGAAACTCGACCCTGGCTGCGCCAGAGAAAGAATACTCGTTCTTTTATAATAATAATAATAATAATTCTCGACAAATGCCGAAAATGTGGAAGTGCGGGTGAGTCGATTGAACACATTATGGCAGGATGTCCTGCCCTATCGGAATCTGCCTACTTAGGTCGCCATAACCAAGTTGCAAAGCTAATACACCAGTACTTGGCTTTGACGCACAATTCGATCGGGAAGGATATTCCTCCTTATTACAAATACTCACCACAAGTCTACCGATCATCTCCTGTACTGGGATAGGCCGATTTTGACCAACAAAATGGTAGATTTTAATCGCCCTGATCTGCTGCTTATCGATAAAAAAGAAAAAGCCGCTATCATGATTGACATTGCCGTACCACTATCTCATAACTTAAGAAAAACTGAGCTGGAAAAACAGCGAAATTATGTGAACCTAGGCTTGGAGTAAGCGTTTATGGAAGTTATCTAAAATAACAATATACCCCATTGTCATATCAACCTAGGGGATAATAACAACTGACCTCACAGATACCTTCAAGGCTCTAGGCATTCCTAGGAACATTCTCGTTGCCTGTCAGAGGGCGGTACTGCTGCAGACCTGCCACATCACCAGAAAATTCCTCAGTGGAAACTGATAAAGGGAATACGATGAATTTTGTCTCCCTTTAACGAAACTCGACCCTGGCTGCGCCAGAGAATGAACACTCTTTCTTTTCTAACATAATAATAATTTTATTTAAAAAGCGCTGTTAACAAACAAAATGTAGGCTCAAGGCGCTGTAAAAACGTTACAAACACAAAAATATGACATTACAAACTATTCTAAAAAAGTTCTAAACAGATAGGTCTTAATATTCTTCTTAAAAGTGGTGAAGCATGTTGTCTGTCTGAGATCAATTGGGAGTGAGTTCCAAACCTTTGGTCCGTGAACTGAAAAAGCGCGTAGACCGTTGCTTTTGAGGGATAAGCGTGGCACCGCTAAAAGGGTTGAGTCCATTGAGCGTAGGGCTCTCTGGGAGACATATGGAGTAATCAGTTCGCTAAGGTACAAGGGCATCTCATTGTTGTATATACACTGATGACAAAGTGTGGCGACTTTGTAATCGATTCTTGCTTTCACGGGAAGCCAATGGAGCAGAATCTCGTCTTGTTTTTTTTTAAGAACTATTCGTGCGGCGTTGTTCTGAATACGTTGCAGCTTGGCTATTTTGTCATCGGGTATACCTGCTTGTACGGCGTTGCAAAAGTCAAGGCGGGAAAGTATGAATTCCACAGCTAGAGTTTTTGTTGACTCCGTTGTTAGATTATGGTCGGATCTGGCCTAATCTGCGCAGCTGCAGATAAGTACCCTTGCAGAGCTGCCTTATGTGTGGGTCGAAAGATAGTGTTGAGTCAAAGAAAACTCCAAGATTCCGCACTACATGGACATAAGAAACCTGGCAGTTCGTGATAAAAAGAGAATCTGTGCTCTCGAAATACGAAAATATTGATAAAGTATAAATTTGTGAAACCTTGATATATATTTTATGCACTATTTTAAAAACACTCTGGTGACTCCAATTAAATCTCAGATTTGAAAACAGAGCGGAGTGCTGGTAATAACACTTTGGTATGAAAATCTCCTTAGGGGACCAAAGTGCATTGAAAATGTTTGATTAACATGGTGACTTCTTCTAGCCAGCTTTATTGCTGCTGAGCTGTGAGCTCTTTTTCAAACTGTGCCAAGGAAAAATAGTGTGCTGTTTTCTTCAGTTATTCAGCACTGCCGTACAGGGTTTTGGTTATGTTGGGCTGTAGTGGAAGTAGGGTCTGCCTAATATGGATTAGGAAGGGGCATCCAAAGAGGATATGGTTTACAGTTTAATAAGGGTGGGCGCAGGGGGGAGTTGTGTGGAATTTATTCTGTTCAGATGGTAATTTAACAGAGGTGTGTGTCCTGTTCTTAGTTGGAAGATTGTAGATTGTTCTTTGTGGGGGAGGAAGTTAATACTGTCCAGTTTGTTAGGCATGTTCATTTCTTTGTACATGGCTCTGCCTGTGTTTCCTGATGCCAATTGGTTGAGCCACATAGGGACCAGACTACACTAATCATGTCAAAGTAGCAAGTAGATTTGTGTGAACTGAAAGTGTTTAACCAACATGTTGACCAAAGTGCACTGATCATATATTTAACCAA